>JAFFST010054651.1:24387-47940 GCA_022414735.1 Noturus placidus | reverse complement strand
ATATATATATATATATATATAAAATGGAAACCTTGAATGCTAATGAGGCTAGCAAGCAATCTCTGGTTTCATAGTTGTTTTATATTTCTTTTAGGGAGACATTAACACCATTTTACACTCGGCTAAAACGTCCCTCTTCCCTCATTTAGGGCTAAATGATGAAATACTTTTAGATCATACTCAGATTATGTTGTGTTATATGGTTCCAAGCTATAAACCCATTAATCGATCAGGTTTGGAAAAATCCATGACACTGATGAGAGTATTCTTTAAGAAAAATGTCTTTGTGTGGTTTTATTGACTAACTATGGCCATTGTTAGCCTCCTGCCAGGCTGTGTGCTCTCCAGGTCTCCTCCCTGCTCGCTCTCTCTTTCTCTCTCTCTCTCTCTCTCTCTATCTCTATCTCTGGTGACAGACTGCCATTCAGGGTGGCGCAGCTGAAACCGGAGTTTCTGGAGCTTCTTGACCATGCTGAACCGTGGCCGTTGAAGCGTTGAGTGTGAAAGCACAGAGGCCTGGGGCTTTTCTCCGACGATAGCATTGAGAGCTAGCCACAAACACGCCACACAGAGTCCAGCCTCAGAGCTGTGGAGCGGGGTGGGGGTTGGGGAGAGGTTAGCTTGCGCAGCTGCTAGCTTCAGATTCGTCGTGTAGTTCTTTTGAATATCGTTTCGATGTACAGATGGTCAACCGCCATGATCAAATGTTATTGTGTTCACGTCCGTGTGGCTAAACGCAGCCATGTTGCTTTGTTCAAATAAAGGATTTATACAATTCAGGTCACTGAAAGCGTGAAGCTCATGTCATAGATAGCTACATGTATGAAATATATGTTGAAACCCAATACTACGTTATCGCAATCACTGAGTCTTTTCAACTAAAACATTTCTACTAATTTAACAGCCATACTGTCATACAGTAAGATGTAGACTTTAATTAATCACTTTGCTGAATCAATTGAGAGGGTTTACGCACAGACTTAATCGTCCATTAGGTTTAGCTCTGATGAGACACTATGATGTCAAACGATTTATTCAGACCTGTACAGCGCTAGCTTCATATTATAGGCTAACATCTGACAGCTACGGCTGGTATAGTTATAGCTACGATATAACCGTGTGAGTTTACGAGGATGTAACATATAAATGTGAGCGTTTGGGGGCAATTGTATCATACCTACGCATAATTGTAGCCGCGTTGTACAAATTGTAATTTGTAACCTAGCAAGTCACAAGAGCTAGCTTGCAAGTTGCAATAATGCTAGCTGGTCTAGTTAGGCTAATACAAACTCGATAGTTGGCTATAAACAAACCCTTGTTTTAATCGTTTGTTTCATCGAATATTAGTTCTCGAATACGTCTCAAAAAAGTTGGGACGGGGTCAAAAAAAAAGGCTGGAAAGGTAAGTGTTACTAAAAAGAGCCAGCTGGAGGAACATTTTGTAAGTAATTTGGTTAATTGGGAACGAGTGAGTAAGATGATTGGGTATAAAAAGAGTATCTTAGAGAGGCAGAGTCTCTTAGAAGTAAAGATGGGATGTAATCTTCCCATCATGGAATGGAATCTAACACTAAAGCGTTAAAGTTTTTTCAATAGGAATCTTCGTTTTCAATGTAGGTCATGGAAATAACACGGGTTGCTTTTCTCGGTGTCTAAATAACAACGTCCCTATGCTCCAATATTACTGCTTCTTGGTTCCAGACAATTAGCATTTGATGCTGGAACCAAGCCGTTCTTACCTCCCAGAATCACTTCTTTTGATTAGACCCCAGCATCAAGTCAGTAGAAAAGCGCTTAGCATGACAAAATCTTGTCAGCATGATCACGGTTGCTGCCTGGAGTCCTTAATTTGCAAGAGTTTTAGTTCATATTATTGTCTGCTTGTTTTTTTCCACCCCAGAACTCTTTCCTATGCTTATTGCGGTTAAGGAGGTAGATGAGGAGAAATCGAGGCACTCAGCATCTCGTTCTGCAAAAGTACACTTGTCCAAGAGCTCCGAGAGCTTAATGAGTTCCTCACGAACGAAATGGCACAAGTCCTTAATCAGACCGCGCTGTGAAATTGCATTTAATTACTGTCTAGCACTTTGAGGATCTCTGTCCTAGATGACGAGCCATACAAAGAAATTCACCTGTACAGAAATTCACAAATTCAGAGGGTGTAGTTCACTCAGTGGACCGAATCTAGCTGTACCTGAACTAACACGATGCCAGATAAAAGATCATAAATCATACACCATTCATAGAAAGCTCCTTCCGGATTTCGCTCCTTTGGCCGCTCGCCCTGTTTCTCCCTTCCCCCTGCGAGCTTTCGCAGACCTCAGGAGCTCTCCTGTCCTGCGTTCTGGACCGCTGCATTAAAAGCTGATACCCTGGGCACAGCCAAATGGTCTTCCTCAACCCCCATCAAGGCATACCATTGTCTGTTGGAGAAGCCACCAGATGGTTTGTACCAGATCGGCTGAAGTATCAGTTTTACACCAGCGCAACCACTGGGAATATCCTCTACAGCAATTAACTTTGGTTACAATCGAGAAACTGATGGCACTGTCCTGCTCCTTTGTTCCGAAAAGATGGCTCCCACATTGGGGTGTTATTATGTGCCTCAAAGCACACCACGGTCCACTAATGACCGAGTCTGTATGTGCTATTAAAGAGAAGGGAAAAAATGGCTGAGATGGGGTTAAAAACTGAGAACGAGGGGGTAAAGAAGAGAAATGAGCAGTTATTCACGGCACCCGGTCATGACTGATAACTCGAGGTAAGCAAGGTGTGTCAGCGTCCATCAGTCTTCCTAATTAAAGCTTTCGTACCCATCTTTCATAGCACCCATTTTCAACAATGCCATTAAACACACACTCCCACACAGACACACAGAGCCATTGTGTGTCGTTGTTGACTCGGCTGCAAGCGAGCATGCAGGAAATGCCCTATATTGACATTGGAATGTCCCTCCGATGTACTTCGCCTATGTGTCACAATCACAGGCGCCACCTTTTCCCTCTGAAGTATATAGGATGAACTTCCGGGAGCTTCCAGACAAACTGATGCATCCTATCAGGGAAATGGGCATGTACGTTCACATCCATGCTCAAGAATGAGGGTTGAGAATGTAAAGACATTCAATAAAAGAAAGCGGGACAAACGTGATACAGGACTCATTTTAGGGTACTTTTCCAGCGTCCTTAAATTTACATTTACATTTATTCATTTATTCATTATCCAAAGCGACTTACAAGTGCACACTCACACACCAATGGTAGCAGAGCTTCCATGCAAGGTGCTAGCTTGCCATTGGGGGCAACTTAGGGTTCAGTGTCTTGCCCAAGGACACTTCGGCATGGGATCACCCGGGCCGGGATTCGAACCGCCAACCCCACGATTCGTGGATTAGTGGACAACCCGCTCTACCGACTGTGCCACAGCCGCCCTTGAATGACGAAAACGAAACCACACTACGTCCCGGAAAAACACAAAGCACCAATATCGCTCTGATTCCGTCAGCGTTCTTCGAGGTAGAACTCTCTCACCATCTTTAGTCATCTTTATTCAGACGTGGCAGAAATGGACAGAACAGCGATCGCCCCAACCAGAAGGCGGGTTACGAGCCTTCATTTAGGAGGAATTACAAGCGGCACAGTCATTTCACGCTTTTCAAAAGATTTTAACAGATCTGTTTACAAAGCAGATGGAGAAAAGATCGGCCTCGCCGACTTTCCAATCACGGATGATTAAAAAAAAAAAAGCTTTCTCCGCCCGAAAGACACAATAAGCACAAGAGCTCGGACTGTTTTGAGAAAAGAAGGCACGCTTTAGCTCCCGCAAATTTCTCCTCGGCCCATAATGCATTTCACAGTGTGTTTATTAGCGCTCCAGCCATGTGGAAGGCAGAATAATGACACCATGGAGGGAAAAGACTGCAAGGACCATTAGCTAAGTGGAGCAGCTCAGACACAGGAACCAGAGAGGGACACGCGCACACACACACACACACACACACACACACACACACCATCTACATAAGCAGACTCACTTCCCAAAAAGAGTAAAAATGCACATTTTTTAAAAAGTTAAACTCCACTTCTTAGCATCTTTTTAAAAATCTGAATAGACACACAGCACCATGCCATCATTAACAAATGTCTGAAAGCAGTCACTGAAAAGATCTGATTATATTGCTGGTCAGATACAAAGCAGGCTCTCTCTTTACTTCACAGTGATTCAGACCCTAGTTCATGACCTGCCGAGGTTAGCTCATACACACTCACAGACAAACACAAAGAAACACACTCTCACACAGAGCTATGCAGGTAGGATTTGTTCCATTACTAATGAAGGCTAACATTTGGAATTGGCTCAGAACTTTCCTGAATCTGAAACTTCCCTACTAAGCCTGGAAAATACAACACATGCTGCTTATTTGGACAACTAGTCATGTCTGAATCAAATACATCCCATAATCCTGTGTATCAGCTCCAGTATGGCAGCCAGTGAGAAGAAAAATGAGCTAGCAAGCAATTTGCATACAAATGTTATACACATGTTGAAACAGCTGGTAAAAATATATTCACTTCAATATTTCCGACAATTGCTTATTAGTGTAATAGTGTAACTTTTTAGTGTAGAAATTTTCAGGCTAGCAAACATCAAATTTTAGCAATTTTAGCATTTTAGCATATCAGCTAGGCTAAGTGCCATTCCTACAGTGTATGCTGTACTATACAATATGTGACCTTTAATTATTGCACAATTTATCATTTTGTCATGATATCATATGGGATTCACAGCAGAATAAAATTCGCTGTCAGAACGTAACGTTGCTAACATTGCTTGCTAACTCTCTGTGCAATCAGAAGCTAACTCTTCTATCTTTCATAACATGCCACCAGTAAAAGCAGACAAATTAGCAGTAGAGACCCACAGGCACTATTACAGTTACCATTAAAACCATTACAAATTCTATGAGGGTTTCTACTGCTTTTTTTTCCAGCAGAGCAGATACATCTGGAATTAAATATTAGCCAGTTGCTATAAATTTACTACAATTTTTTACTAGCTGACATATCAATTAGCCCTTCAATAGGCTACAAACTAAATTTTAGAATACGTATCCGCCATTAATGGTTAACTACACAGGAAGAAATCAAACACACAATATTAAAATTCTAGGAACTACTAACTAGAAACTCGGATTAACGAATTAGTAAATAATAGTGCAGAAATGTATGCGGTAGTTAGCTAATTAGCTAATAGCTAATCAATAACTACTATTTCTTTCATGCCAAAATGTCAATAAAAACAGCATGCAATGATTTGCAAATCTCATAAACCCATATTCTCATTCAAAATAGAACATAGAAAACATATCAAATGTTTAAACTGAGGAAATAATAAGTTCATGTTGAATTCCATGGCTGCAATACGTAAGTTATAGACTCTAACTTCATAACCATGGGTTAACTCTGATGTTGTAGAGTTAACGGTTCCTCCAGCAGGACAAACTGAAGAAATCTTTCTGGTCGGACGGATTTAACCCTAGATTTTTAACGGATTTTTTTTTTCATGGATAGATTCAGGCCTGGAACTGAATTTTTGTCCCCACTACTGTCCTGCCTTCTGTGAACGCAGAGCTGAAAGAGTGATGTCACTAATCATCCTGAATAATAACTGGGCACCGAGTGGCGCAGCAGGTGCCATAGCGACCAGCTGTCACTTTGACATGAGTAATAAGTGGCATCACTGCGCTGATAATGACACCATCAATTTGCACGCGGGCCCGTGACATGGACAGTGTTTGGATCAGTGGGGGAAAAAAAGGCCCATCTCTTTGTTTTTGGAGTATATTAAAGCGTCGAATGAGTAACACCACTTTGCTTTCCCTCTCCGTACTCAATGCCGAGGCACAGATAAACAAAGAGTCCTTCCAAAAAGGCACTTAGAGTCCTTCCAAAAAGCTCAATTATACATGAAACAAAATGATGGAGGAGAGGCAAATGCGAGCTCGTGTCGACACTATGATACTATTTCATCTTTTGGGAATGGACTGAAAATCAAAGCTGCGTAGATACCTTCTCTGAGTATCTCTGAGTTTTTATTTCTTATATATTGTATTGAGCTTTGCATTTCTTGGTGCAAAAACTTGCTTAGAACTGGGAAGGAACCCTGATCTGAATTGAAATTTCTGTCTTTGCATCCCGCGGTGTGTAAGAAACTCTGTTTTTATGCACTTGCATGAATCTCAGCTGTCAAGAAGGTGCAAGTAAAGACTTTGGACTTCAATAAAGATGTCATACTGTACAAGGTTATGCAGGAAAAAAAAGTAAAAAAAGAAAAGATATATCTTGTATCTTTGAGTCCTGTTTCAGAGAGTTGCACACCTCAGATGCATTGAGAATGTTCTGGAAATTTGGCACACTCCGTTTTCCTGTCACTGTGAAATCTGAATTCCTCCTCTGGGCTCTCTTGTGAGAAAAGAAGTGAGACATGATTTTTGAAGCCTGTGACAGATGTTTTGTCATGTTTTGTACTTTTGCTGCTTTGTTCTTTTGGGATGACAAAACAGAGACATTTTGGAACACTAAAAGAGGAACTTTAATTTCTTTCATCACTTCCTTCCTGTTCCTCATTTTTTTCTTTTTCCCCTCCTGTACCTCTAACTTGCCACTTTGGATCGTCACTGTCTCTGGCATCCTCCCTTCTCGTACTCTTCTCATCTCGACCCTTCAGTCACCCTCCTCCTTTCCTTCTTTCTCTCCATCCTTCAACCACACGCTCGCTCTCCTGCCGTTACACCAGATATTAAAACAAATCAGCCATGAAATAAGCTCCTTCCTCCATCCTCTGTCGAGCTGTCGGAGCTTGTTGCCATCTACGTTGGATGAATTTGCTCGTTCACCTCTTCACGGTCTTCGTGTTTCGTCCCCTCTCGACTCCCCCATCCTGAACGATTGTCCTCCTGCCGGATGCAAAAATTTTAACGGCACCAGTGATGGGCTAGTCAGATTTATGAAAAAGAGATCATGCTAATGTGTATGTTTCGAGTCAAGGGGTCTACCTCAAACTCCTGTACCTGCTGTCACAATTGGCAAAACAAAATGGCTACCTTTAGAGTATATAACTATCATTTGAAGCTGACTCCTTAGCAAAAGACTTTTAGTTCAAATATAAAAGCTTATTTCAATTAAACAGAGCACGAAATTGATTCTAAAGAAGGTCAACCGAAGCTTAGACAGGAAGTGTGTGTGTGTGACAAGTTTTTGGTTTTGGTGGAGGCATAGTGTGCCAGCAGTGGGTAAAAATCACACATTTACTCCACACATCCGTGTGATTTGCTCCAGCTCGTTGGCCCTTTGGGGGATGTTCCTTACACCAAATTTCCATTAAACAAATCCTCTGTAGGGAGCACACATGAAATCTCTGCTCCATTTTTTTTTTCCAGCTGGGCCAATCACAGACAGGCTTCAGGCTTGCTATGGCGACAGAAGGCAACGAAAAGGTTCATCAACTCCGCATTGAGAATCTTTGCGTTTTTTCATCTGTTAGTGGTTGAACGTTTTTATCTTGCTTGGTTGATGCTAAAACTGCAATATTAATTAATCATACTGTGCTTCTTCGGCTATTATAGCTACTAGGTATAGTAGTTACCAACATAAAGTGTGTTAGTAAGGTGCTGGATGACCACAAGACATGAGACCAGCCTTAACATTACTTTGATTCTTCACGTCTCTGGAGCTATAATAGAGTGATGAATCCACTTAGTTGGCATTTTAGCCTTAGTTGGTGTTCACTCCAAAATCTCCCACAGATGTTGAGCTCTGGTGTCTGTCAAGGCCATAGTACATTCACATTATATTCATGCTCATCACAGTATTCATTGAGCCCTTGATGTCTGTTGATGTGGGTGGAGTCATCCATTAAGAGACCACACACCAATCATTAGTTAAAAGTGATCAGTCACTTTGGATTGATTTGCAGTGACTTTTCCTTCCAAGGAGAAAAGTGGAAGGAAACAATGGCGAAGAAGCTAAGTTTACTGTGCTCCTGATCTTACGGAATAATGGACGTCAAAGTTTCTTTTTGAACCCCTGTTCTCCTTCCAGCCATGCTGGTAGCAACTTAAAGCCACCTTGTATTGCTCCCATTGTCTTGCTCTGATCAGATTTAATTAAAGAGATCTTAGAGCGCTGACTCAAAATGGGTTGTGCACAGGGGCTGGATTTTGCTGAGTAGAAAAGGCTCCTGTGCCTCGACGTCGACGTGGGCTTCCACCGAGGTTGGTCTGCGTGGGGAATGCCAGGCATGGGAGGAGAACAAAAGCCTGCACTGTCCCATAGAGAGAACCAGGGCTCCTGCAGGGCCTCTGCTCAAACCCTGGGCCCAGTCCACGAATGACATCAGGAATATTAGCCTCAGGCTTGCTCTTCGTTGGCCTCATGAACAATTCAAGGGACCCAAAACATCATGAAGTCCGAGAGACGTAAAGCAAGTCAGCAGGAACATTCAAGGCTCTTTGAGATTGTTGGCATCATTGCTCTTTTCCTACCTCGCTCTGTGTCATTCCTTTTCTCCCACTCAGCACGTGCCTGCCATTCCCCATGCACCTCAAATCTCATACCAAGGCCAAGGAATGCTTATTTGCATGGTATCGTTATTAATCACAAAATTCCTTCACCTCTCACTGTTACGTGCTTTGGCACTCGAAGGAAGGTGCACATTTCCAGGAACAGGTCTGCTCAAATTTGGAAATTAGATCTACAGAGCAGAGTGTGCGTTACGCTCTTACGTATACGGTACTGCTCACGTTGCTTTTAGGTTGAGCCATCGTTATTGTATAACAACCAAGCCTCTTCTAGCGTCTAGATTTTCCTCTTGGCCATCTGCTTATTGAGCGAGACAAAATTTCATGAATGCTGCATCTCTTCTACCCACAGCTGTCTGCGGCGCTCGCCTAAAATTGCAGGACCTCCTCACAGAGCAAAGCTGTGTATTATTATTGGGAAAGTGCTAAGAGAGGGCTTTCATATGCGAAGACATAAATGTCGACACTTTACATAATTTCCACTGCTTTTATCTATGGATTTGTTTTAGTTGGGATCTGAATTCTATTCTGCGAGAGCGGGGGAAAAAAAACATTTCACGAGCCTAAATGTTAATTGCCTTCATTTTGGGCGAAAGAAAGAACCCCTGAGAGTTGAAGGCAGTGCTGTTCTTTGTGACATAAATAAACACACACACACACACAAACACACACACACACACACTGCATACAATTAATGGAGGTTTAACTACGTGCAAGGACTAATTTCTTCCCCTCTTCTACCCCTTCCGACCACGGCTCTGAGACGGGTGAATTTTCTGGCAATTACCACTCGGTTACCATGGTTATTACAAATAATTCCAGGTTATTCATACTTGGAGTGCCAATCAAGCCAAAGACTCACCCCTTCATTATCTTAGGCAGGTTATTTTCTCTGACTGCAAAGTGATTTAGCCGGCATGATTGTAATCACAATTCTGGAGCCCTGTAGTTCATCACTGAAATGGAGCTCTTTCAGGCATTAAAAGAAAAACACCAACACTGCCATCTTCCCTGCAAGCAAGAAGACAACAAATCAGCTTGTTTATCATCATCTCAAACATTGAGCCCTGTTTACTTTTTCTAAGCCAATTTTGCCTCTATTGATGTTTAATCTCGGACAGACAGGCATCTCTTGGCATTAAACAGGAGGACCATCTGCCACACCTGGACTTTGGCACCTGTCCTGATGATGGTTTTTTTTTCTTCCTCAGACAACGGGCACTTTGACTGAGCGGCAATGCCTATTTAAGATTTTAATTGTCTGTGCTGACAAAGCTGTGATTGCACTGCCTGTGCGGCTGCCAACTGAAGCAGCCCTCCGTTTATTTCAGAACAATCTTCCACTTCGGCAGCTTCAGGCACATCGCTTGGTTCATCTGCAGAGGAGCAGGTAGTCTCATATCCTCTGGTGCTCTCGGCATTGGTAAATTGATTCTTATGATGTTTACCTTTAGCCCATCGTATTAATTAACCCATAAATTAGCTTCTAAGTTCCTCAGAGGTATTCTGGAAATGAGCTGGTTAATTAACTTACTGTGCCTCTGGCTATGAACCGTGTATTAACACCACGTTTATAAAAAACTGAGAGACGTCATTTAAAGGTAACGACTATACTGATTAAAAGAACAATGCCTTGTTAGTCGATTGGGCGAGATAGGAGTCTCCTCATCACAGCTTAAGGTAAAAGTCGCTAATCTTTTGCACAAAAGGTCTTTATGGGGACAAAGCCGTGTTCAGACAACACACCTGACTCAATTGATCAAGCAACCTTGCTGAAAGAACGACAGCTTAGACCTGTTTTATTTTGGTGCTGGCTCGTGGACGTTCAGGGAATACTTGATTCATTTTCTTGCTCTGGAAATTCCAAGGAGCATCTTCATGGATGATGGAGTTTGATAACATGGAGAAGCAGTAATGATTTGTGCTGGAGAGAGGTAAGCACTGCAGTGTAAGCACAAGTGGATCCACATCTCCCCTTTGTCTCAGGCTTGGGAATGAAAATGCCTGGAAGAAATTCCAGAGCCTCTCATTCTCACCATCCTAATCATGCGCCAAGTATCCATAAGTGGTCAGCATTCCTTACATGTCATGGGCATAACACTGAGGACGTCGCATAACGAACGTCATTCACCCAGAGCACCGCCTCCTTCCTCTGTGCACCATAAACCCAGTATTATTATTGATCCAAGCAGAGCTAGGTGTAGCTCTGGGTTTCCTGCAGCCTGACTGGCTCCACTGAGCTGGAAAGGTCACCGTGAGGGCCTGGTTCTGGAATGATGAGTATGCTAAAACACTCCGCCTACAGTGTAAGGGAGTAGAGAACAAACTTGGAATAAACCAAGTCAGCAGATTTATTGTGCAAGACACTGCAAAATTAAATCAAGAGGGGACTAGGAAGGGGGTTTGAGGTATTTTAGTTGATTGTATAAAAAGACACTAAGGCAATATATAAGTGAAATTGACTCTTTAATTTATTTTAATTTATGGTGGCCTCACACCTCCAGGGTCAGGGGTTCGATTCACGCCACGACCCTGTGTGTGTGCGGAGTTTGCATGTTCTCCCCATGTTGCGGAGGTTTCCCCCAAATACTCCGGTTTCCTCCCCCAGTCCAAAGACATGCATGGTAGGTTGATTAGCATGTCCAAAGTGTCCGTAGTGTATGAATGGGTGTGTGAATGTGTATGTAATTGAGCCCTACAATGGATTGGTACTTCGTCCAGAGTGTACCCTGCCTTGAGCCCGATGCTCCCTGGAATAGGCTCCAGATTCCCCGCAATGTGGCTAAAAAGTGTCCACAATCCAACCTCATCAGACAGAAGCTTCATCATTTCATGACCATCCTCCACCTCCAGCCTTTACATTTAGATGCCTCATCCCAGCACGCATAGGCGGGAGGAGATGAGGAGAACATATGTATATCATTCTTATTCTTCCCTTCATCTGTTTCAAAAGCGCATGGTAAAGAAGGGGTGGGGGATTTGTGCTGGAGTAAATTAACAAGGGCCCTTGATATGCAGATCTGCGCCTATTAATCAAAGAAATGCGATTAGGGTTTCAAATGGGGATGAAGAAAGGCTCCATTATCAAACTGGAGTGTCACATCTAATAACGCGGAACAGCAATGTAATTCGGTGGCACGACGGCCTCGGGTTGAGAACTCAGCCCTCTGTGGGTGCCAGGTGACCGAAAAAGATGGGGGCAAGGATGCTTGGAAAAAGACAGAGTGCAAAAGAGAGTAAATCAGAAAATTAAAAGGATGTTCGTACAAGCGAGGTGGCCATGTGCACAAGGCTTTGATGTTAAAGTGGTTCTCGGTGCTCAGCACATGAATGACAGTGGGCAAAATGGAGAATAATTGTGCGGGGAAACTCTGAGCAGCGGTTGCACC
This sequence comes from Noturus placidus, assembly GCA_022414735.1. Lineage (NCBI taxonomy): Eukaryota > Metazoa > Chordata > Actinopteri > Siluriformes > Ictaluridae > Noturus > Noturus placidus. Next base: position 35,973 of record JAFFST010054651.1, on the reverse strand, counting down.
ATTTTATGGAGACACCCAAACACACACCATATCCATATTAATGAACACAATTCAAACACTGTAAGCACAAAGAAGCAAGACACAGAAGCTGTGTTCCATTCTGGAGACAGTTTCAAATTGGGAAAGTCTTTAGCCAAAACTGTAGCTTTGGCCGGCACTGTATTTGGGATGTCATCCTTTTAGCATGTTGTCTTACCTGAGGATGGACCATGAACTAGTGGCAGGACCATTCCTAAATGACTTCTGACCTTATACGATCACAAATATAAACATATAAATCACTGTTACGGTGGGGCACGTTTGCCTTGCACCTCCAGGATCGGGGGTTTGAATCCTGTCTCAGCTCTATGGTCTCCCATGCTTCAGGGGTTTCCTCAGGGTTCTACGGGTTCCTCCGCCAGGCCAAAGACATGTCCCTCATATCCTGCCCCAGGTTCCCTGGGATAGGCCCCAGTAAGAATGTTTAGGATAAGTGGTACGGAAAATGGAGGGATGGATGGATGGATATGACTGTTAGCTTGATATATGACAAACAAGTCAGTTATTGTACACACAGATGAAAATCAGAGTGGCCATACATTGCATATGGGCGATAGTAGACTGCTGTTCATGTTGAAGGAGCAGACTTTTATTTTGCCATAACTGAATCCATAAAAATGTCACAGAAATGCCAACCTGTGTAAAATTAGCAAGTGGGCACATCCTAGGGGTTTCATACCCTGTTTTTTAATACCTCGTCCACCTGGAATTCCTGGTAAAGTTGTTTTTTTGTTTTCCTAAACAAGCTGGAAATGTATCTGGAGAATAAATTATGGGTTTGCCTTCAATTAGAAGGATACAAACCAGGACACCTTGGCCAAAATAAGATACCTTGAAAGATACCTCTATACCCCCCTCCCTCCTTTTTAGTAGATGGCCAAAAATGCTCGCTTTCAGTTGGAACGCATGTACACACAGTCTCTCCAGCCTGAATAAAGTCAAAAGCTTTTAAACACAGAGCTGTTTCTCTACTCAGTGCCAAATAGGTTTTGGCGATCGTCTTGCCACTGGGAAAAACACATCTCACCAATGACTGCAGGGCCTGCATTCCTCAGCTCCTTGGGAGCTTCAGAAATTATACCAACATTAATATTTAATACTGTCAGGGACCTGGGAAATACGCATGTGCACGAGGCCCTTTGTATGTGAGCCAGAAGAATGTGTGCTATGTTGAGAAGTCTCCATTGGAGGCGTGAGGGGACCATGGAGAGATGGTCTGCCATGGCTGTTTCATTGTGAATAATGTAAAGCAGCAGGACTCCAGCATAAAGAGGTCAGAAGCTACTCCATGGAGAGCAGGCAAACATAAGCTTCCTTTTGCATTGAGCACAATAAAAATGTAATTATTCCTAGTCCATTTACAATACCAGAAATCTGGAAGTTATGACGTTGGCATGGTTTAGGCATTGAGATCATGATGGACAATAAAGCATGGAAAGAGCAAATACGTACAAGCACGTACCTGGTGACGTGATGGCGCAGTAGGTGTCCCCATCTCACAGACCCATGGTCCTTGGTTCGATCTTGATCCCAGGTTCTGTGTGGAATTTAGTGTGTTCTTCCGGTGTCTATGTGAGATTCCCCCAGGTTCTCCAGTTTCCTTCCACCTCCCAGAAACATGCTAGTGGGTGAACTGGTGATGCTAAACTGTAAATCTTGGTGTGTGGCATGGTGTCCTGTGATGGACTGGGTGTTTTCCTGTGTTCCTGGGATAGACATAACGTCATGAATACCTTCTGGACCAACAGTTTACCAGCATAATGACTCAAACACTCAGTCTGCATGAAGACTCGTTAAATGGCTGGGTCGGCTATCCGATACAACAGACGACTGACAGACCTCAGGCGACCTAACACGACCTACACCCGAGTATCTTCGGGAAATCTGTGTACATTTCATTCGAACCTGAACTAAACATGAACGTTAAACTGACAATCGACAAATTTTGAAGAAAACGAAAAAAAAAGCAAACCGATAGCGGGAAGCTTAGGGGAATGCACAATGCAAATTTAGGAAACTGTACAGACCAACATCCGTCGTGATGTGCAGGCCAAGGGACAGCCAAAGGCCAGGCAGTATGAGCTCATACTGATGCAATCCCTGTATCTGAAACTTCGCTGCAACACTCATGCATATTTAAAGCTACAAGTCTTCTGGGTCCATGAATTTTTTTAGTCCAGGAGTAGAGAAATGGAGCCACTGGGCAAAATAGGACCTCCAACCAAAATTGTACACACATCATGTGAGAAAATCTCTAAGCAATCATACATTTATTGTTCAGGAAAAGTGACCTTTTTAATCAGTGCTTGGGAAAAACATTGGCTTCGATCCTCAGTGTCTTACAAATGTTATTCTATTACACTAATCCAGGGGTTTTCAAAGTTTTCCAGGCTAAGGACCCCCAAACTGATGGTGAGATGACCCCCTAATTATATATATAGTATGAAATTGTGTTATATCAAACTGGTAGCTAAACTTTCGTGACCCCCATGCAGTAACTCTGCGGACCCCCTAGGGGTTGCGGACCCCCTGTTGAAGACCTCCGCACTAATCTATAGATGTATATTCCCACATCACTTGTACTGTGTAGCATGTTGTGCACTGCTAACTATACTGTAAAGCTTTATGGGGATTTTCTGTTGTAATATTTATGCACCATGGAATATTTTCAAAATAGGCTACCGCTATTTATTACCTACGAGTTCTTACAATCTTGTAAATATTATTTGAAAACTAATTGGGCCCAATTTGGACATTTTCACTTAGGGGTGTACTCACTTTTGTTGCCAGTGGTTTAGACATTAATGGCTGTGTGTTGAGTTATTTTGAGGGGACAGCAAATTTACACTGTTAAACAAGCTGTACACTCACTACTTTACATTGTAGCAAAGTGTCATTTCTTCAGTGTTGTCACATGAAAAGATATAATCAAATATTTACAATGTGAGGGGTGTACTTACGTTTGTGAGATACTGTATTTGTTTACTACACTGTATCTCATTGTTTTCCATGAGAAAGACGTTTATGGAAGGAGTCTCCAGTGTCAGTGCTTCCTAACAGTCAGATGTAAAGATGCATCTTTTTTGCATTTTCACGACGGAGGAGTTTACGCCTTGCGGTTTCTCTGTAACATGACAAGCTGTGTTAAAAAAAATCTTAATAATTAAAGAAGGTGAAGAATAAAAATAAAATAATTTAAAAAAAGAATAGCCGGTGAGGGAACAGACTTGTTGTGTACGTTCCACAACATTAACGGATAAAAAGTATAAATGAATAATTAATACATTTAATTAATAATTAATAAATTAGTAAATTAAGATTGTTAATTGGCATATGGTTACGGTATAAGAAGAATAAAACACTTATATGATAATCAACTTGCGCTTGGTAACTGCTTCACCACGCTCTTACACATGACCACGTTGTAGATTAATGGTAACATCGTTCATGTTTTATAAAATCAAATCCATTTTATTATTTATTTATTTTTGCTTCACAAGGATCACGACCGAATCCATTTTTATTACTCAATCTTGGGTGCTTTCCTCCTCAAACAGCCCTTCCTCTAGCTGACCAAAACCATAAATCTCGCTCTGCAGGTCTCAGGGTGATTGATAAGCTCTCAGTGATGCTGATAGAGGCTTGTTTGGGAGAGCTGAAATGGTTGCCTTCTCCCACAGATGGGGCTCTCCCTTTCACAAATAAATAAGGTAAATCCCAAACAGCATTCAGGGAGGTCCCAAGTGAGATAAATTATCAATGAATAAATTGAGAGTCACGCATGAATGAGCTTGTTTAGGCACATAAACAGATCAACACTAAATCTCCTAGATCTTTAATTAGCAAAGGATTTGGACCTCTTCAAAGCTTCAAGAGTTTGGCATTTTCGCTCAGTGGTTAGGGTTTGATGCTAAGTTCAAATCACAGGGCTCCCTGTGAGAGCCACAGTTTGGTTTAATCTCTGTGTGAAGGTATTTTGTAGGAAAACTCGAGCTAGTGGATAAATATACAACATATCTCACACACACACACATACACGCAATAAGACGTACTGTATTTGCTGCTGAGGGTGTGTAAATTCATGAGGCCCTAATCAATCAAATGATTGAAAACATTAAACTAGTATGCAAAACGAGTGCTTCATCATTCGGCCTGTTAAGCTTGTGTATAGTAAGTGTGTGTGTGTGTGTGTGGGAGAGGAAGCTTACCATCCAGTGTTTTTGTAACACCATCACCCCAAACCTCAGCACGTCTTCCTGCCATCCATGATGAAATGGTTTTCACAGCGACCCCATTAATCTGGCCCGTATCTCCACCTCCATGACAAACATACATCCTAACATCATGTGACTCACCCATATCCTCTCCGTGTGTTTGTTTTCCTCGCCTCTGAAGCCGCAAACCGTCCGTGGATGACTCTCGGACGCCTCTCGAACACTCTCTTGATTTTTCGTGGTGTTTTTAATTTCTCTAGCATGTGTAAAGGTGCCAACTTCAACATTCATGAACTCATATGCCTATTGTCACCTATTGAGACGGTTTTCGGTGGGGAAACGTGGTTTGGCGAGACATGTATACGCTCGTATAACACGTGGCTAAAACATGTTCAACTGCTGAACTGATGGGATCGAAATCGATTTCAGATGCATTTACGCTTTCGTCTTTTGAAGTGGAGAATCTCCGTTTCGGATAAAAGACAGGAAGCGACAGTTTTGAATTCTACACGAACACTAGAAAGGTATGACTTTTGAAAAATCAGGAAGTAAAAAACAGGAAGCAGGAAACAGGAAGTGAAATAAACAGCAACACTTAACTTAATCTCAGATACTAGGATCGGATACTTAGTACGGTGATAAGACCAATTTTTTTCCATATTGCTTAAATATCTATTTATTGGTCATTTTCTTGACAGGTTCAGAATGATGGAATACTGAAGGCTGAGAACGATATACCGGTTTCATCTTTTAAAATAGACAAATATGTGAAATAACAAAATAGCCAGGGTAGGCTGCATCTCTTAATTGTATTGAAATTCGCCTCTGATTATATCTGAGAAATGCCGTCAACCTCGACTTTTTGAGTTTTCTTTTATTTAATGCAAAAGCCGTTTCACATATCCTCAGTGAAAGTGTATCCATAAATGCACAACTATCTGCTATGCTATAAGCGTATCTCAGTCTAAATCTAATCCTGTTTATGGCAATTTCATGTCTCTTATTTTAAGTCCATAGAGAGAAATTCACTAAGAATCTGGACTCACTCTGTGTCTGAAAGCTCGCCCTCACCTAAATCCCATTTGACAATTCGAGTGTGTGTGTGTTTGATTACTGACCAGGACCAGTGTGAGATGACCCAGGCCTCTGAGTGATTTGTAATTGCAGCTTCAAGCGAGAGTCTGGGATTCTCCATGGAAACTGGGGGAAATAACTCGAAACTCCAGGCTGTGGAGTGTTGAGGATGGTTGAATCCCAAATGGCTCGCTGTTCCCTATATAACTGCACTTCACTGGGTAAGAGAAAATGCCTAGGGCACTATATGTGCATTAGGGAACCATTTGGGAGCCAGTGCCCTACTTCCTAGTTCAGTTCACCACACTACACGGTATGAAATAATGGTTACTAAGGCCTAAGTAGTGCACTGTCTGTCTAAAAGAGAACCATTTAAGATTCCGCATAGAATATTAAATAAAAAACCCTACAATAACATAAGACTGTGTTCTAGTTGGGTCAGCGAAAAATAGGAGCTGGCAGAAGGTAGAGATGGGAATCATTTACAGAAAATATAAACCGCTTCAGTATTTTAATATTCCACACACTTCATTACGTACACTTCAGTATCCCCTACACGTCAGTATTCCATACATTTCAGTATTCCTTACACTTCAGTATTCTGTAAACTTCAGTATTTATGTACACTATAGTACTCTGCACACTTCAGCATTCCGTAAACTTCAGTATCCCATATACTTCAGTACTCTGTAAACTTTAGTATCCCATATACTTCAGTACTTTGTAAACTCTAGTATTCCATATACTTCATTCAGTACTCTGTAAACTCTAGTATTCCCTATACTTCAGTACTCTGTAAACCTTAGCATTCAATATACTTCAGTACTCTGTAAACTCTAGTATTCCATATACTTCAGTACTCTGTAAACTCTAGTATTCCATATACTTCCGTACTCTGTAAACTCTAGTATTCCATATACTTCATTCAGTACTCTGTAAACTCTAGTATTCCCTATACTTCAGTACTCTGTAAACCTTAGCATTCCATATACTTCAGTACTCTGTAAACTCTAATATTCCATATACTTCAGTACACTGTAAACTTCAGTATTCCTTACACTGCAGTACTCTGTAAACTTCAGTTTTCCAAACTCTTCAGTGTTCCTTAGAATTCAGTATCCCAATTCAATATGTGGTATTTTTAAATCAACTGAATCTACTGAGATAACATCCACTCAGATGAAAAAAATGCAAAAAATATTGTATGGACTACTGTTGGTATGGAAAATATAATAATATCACCTCATTGGCCATGATCTGGCCTCATTTATTATTATTATTATTATTATTATTATTATTATTATTATTATATTTACAATAAGTCAAATAAAATCAAGACTAAGAGTAAGAACGAGTGAGGGTAGGAGGTAGGAAGGATGGCAGACATTCATCCTGCGATGTTCTTCTATAAGAGCGCTTCTTTGAGAAGGACATTCGCTACACACCCTGACAAAGGGTTCGGCCACAAAGAATGGCCAACACTTAAAGTGACAGCCGCATTGAGGAACGGCCTTCATGTGGCATCTCTGGGGGAAAGTGACATTTAAAGGCACACCCAGAGAACTGTCAGCTATTTACTGCGCGTACGACTCTGGGACTCATGCAGACGGGCGGCCTATTGTAAATCACCGCCGACGGCATTGTGGGACACTCGCATTTAGGCAGGCAGAAAAGAAACCTCCTCAGGCACCTTCTGTCAGTGGCGTGACAGGACGGAGAGAGACTCCTGTCTCCTTCGTTAACTCGACAGACAAGAAAGGTCTCTCAGTCTTTCAGCTCATTCGAGCATTCACCTGCGTGCGATGAATTCTTCATGCTGCATCAGAGAGGAGATTTAATAACCATACACCGGACATAAATTGAAGAACTCTGCTGGCATTTCAAGAGAAAACAGAGTCCATCAGAAACGCAAGTCTTCACTTCACATTTAGAGCCTGCATTGTTTCGGACCAAGTCTATGTAATATTCCAGCAGCTTCCTGGCAGCAATTCCGTATCATTACTTTCCTCCTCCGGAAAAGAAGCTCGGCCCTGCTGTGACATATGCCACTCAGGTGCTAGAGCCGCATTTTTCAAGCACAGCTGCAGGGTTCTTCAACATAATAACTAGGTTATTTTCTACAACTATCCTCCTCCATACAGAGGCACACACACACCGGAAAAGATAAGCAGGATGCTCGGCTTGTCAGTCATGGGATACGTGATTGACACAAAGTTCATTATGGAGCTGTTTTTTTTTTTTAAATCAGTTCTCAAAAATTGAAAATACTTTCATTGCACACTTTTACACCAGCAGGTATGCATACTAACATACTTTTATTCTTGCACAAAATTACAACACTTACACATAAGTACTACTTTATTTGTACACTCGTATACTAACAAAAGTACTTACACTTTAGTTCACGTTTGTACTTGCACACTTACATACATATCAAACTTGCATACTAACATACCTGGATACATGCATAATATTAGCATTTCATTAGCATAATTACCACATTTAGTAAGCATACTTATGTATATACTGATGTAGCACACATGCATACTATTATTGAATATTAGAACACTTCCACAGTTTTTAACATTCAAGCACTCTAGCATACATCCATACTAACAAACATATTTACTAACACATATAGTAGCATAGCTGTATGCACATTCCACACTTGCGTATTAGCACACTTCCATACTAACATACTTACAATACTAGTATATTTATACAATAGCATGCATGCAGACTTGCATACTAACATACTGTACATGTACATGCTTGCTGGCAAATGTGCATGCTAGAATAATATCATACTTGCATGGTTGTATAGCCTACTTGCAGGTTAGTACACTTCCAAAGTCGAAATACTTGTTTTTGTGTATGACTTAACATACTTACAAGCACACTTACATACTAGCACATGTGTGCTTGCGTGGTAATGTATGTACTAAAATATTAGCACATGGTTGTATACTTCCACACTTACATACTACACTTACATACTAGTGGATTACACACTAGCATTTATGTGCTGGTGATGCTGAATAATTTGACAGACTGAAGACACCCCCCCCCCCCCACACACACACACACACACACGGGTTGTGTGAAAGGCGGTGGCGATGTGGGCGGGTAAAACCCTTCATTAAGCTGTGATTGGATGCTGTTGATCCTAGGACTTGTGAGACAGATGAAGCGTCATGGCAGTGAGGAGATTAGATAAGTAAAGTCCACTCGGGTTTATTTCAATTTAGTCTGATCACTAGACCGTTACAGAGGTCCCTAATGATGAAGGGGAGGGATGGGCATAGGCGAGAGGTGGGGTGAGGTGGAGAGAGAGAGTAGAGGTTCATCCCTCACAGCTTCAGAATAGATAATGGTGCAGAGAACCCAAGTTAACAATAGAACATTTACAAAGGGGCTATGAGGCTAATCTTACTAACAAAATAAGGGAAGCTTAGAACAACCAGTTTAGCATCGTAAACTGTATCCAAGTCATCACACAGCTCAAAATGTGTCACTCTTCAGTGTCTCAAACAACCTGTCTGGTTGTACCAAAGGATTCAATGGGTGTATTCTAGCATACTTACATACATTCGTAAATACAAGCAAGTATACTCAGTAGTATACACCATTGCACTTAATTAGTGCATACTAGTATACTCACAAGCTAGCTTCCATACTTCCATAACAGCTTACTAATGTACATGTATACTAGTACACTTGCATGCTAATATTTTAGCACACTTACATACTAGCATCCTTAAACACTTTCACGCTTGCACTCTAACACACATGCATACTTGCATAGTATCACATAAGCACACTTTCATGCTAACATACGTGCATACCAGCGTACTGTACTTACACTAAATGCACCTTAGCACACAAGAAGCCTTACACACTAACATACATACTTGCCCACCTGTATACTAGAATGCTAGCAGACTTACATACTTACTAGCACACCTGCATACTAGCAAACTTACATACTAATCCATATGCTTACTAACACACATGCATATTAGTTTAATACTACCACACACTAGCACAGCAGCTGTATAATTCCATGCTTACTTATTAGCAGATTTTGTCTTTAATAGCAATGCTAGTATATATTTACACACTAGCATACATGCATCCTCAATGACTTGCATACTTACCAGCACACGCATATTAGCACACTGTACATGCACACTAATATTTCAATACTAATATATTTACAGAGCAGCACATATTTGTACTTGGATACTAATTTACATACATGCTAGAGCACTTGCCTACTAGCACTTGCACATTAGCATACTTACACTCCCACATGCAATATTGTATATTAGCACTCTTACGCACAAGTAAAATGTTTAACAGGAAAATCTGAGAGTAGCATAAATTAATTCAAATAAACATCTATTGCAAATATAAACAGCTATTGCAACTCTACAGTTGTTTGTGCAATAAGAATAAACAGTATAACATATGTGCATATTTCACAGCATGTACAGGAACTTGAGCCCTGATTATATTAAACATTAAAAGTAAGTGCACTTGACTGTAAATAAGTAAATAAACAGTTGCTGTGTGCATGTGTGTGAGTCTCTGTGTGTGTGTGTGTACAGCAGTAGCAGTATAATATTAGTGCTAAACGGTTTTGTAGAGTGTGTTACGGATCAAGGTTACAGCTCAGAAGGGAAAATAAACTAAATACACACAAAAAAACTTTCTGCCTTAAGTGTTTTGTAGTTATACACACTTTCACTTTATCTGAAAAGTAAGTGCACTACTTCACACTCTCATCTCTGACAAGCGCAGAATCTTTCAAGAAAATTTCAGTAAAATGTCTAATACCTATTTTCAATAGTTCTGGAGATCCAGTAATGTGCATTTTGTCCTTGGCCAACACAACTCGTTCACTGCTATACATGGAATACTAAAACAATTGCTTACTTGCACACTTAAATGCTTGCATACTTGCACATTAGCACACTTGCATACTAGCATATTTACATACGAGCACTTGCATACTGGCATATTTGAAAACTAACACACACTGATAGCATGTAGTCGCATGCTTCTACACTAGCATACTTGAATACTTGCTTGAATATTATAACACTTCGATAGAGGATTTTCTTCTCACTAACCAAACCGATTCAATCTCTTACTCTTTACTTTGGGAAACTCTGAAGGACTTCTTAAGGGGACAGATAATCTCTTTTTCTGCTCATGCCAATAAGCAATGTAGGAATAAGAAAAAAAAATGTTATCTGATCATATTCGTGTCATTGATGATCAAAATGCACTCAACCCAACCCCTGAGCTGCATAAACAAAGGCTCAATTTGCAGGCAGAGTTTGATTTGTTATCAACAGGTGTGGCGGAGAGCCTGCTGTTACATATGCGTGCCAATTATTATGAACATGGGGATAAGGTTGGGCGTAGCCAAGCAGCTTCACGGTCTATTCCTCAGATTATGCAGTAACCTCGGTTCCTGCAGAACTTGATTCAACTTTCAAAAGTTTTTACTCCTCCTTGTACACAGCTGAAGCTCCTGATAACTCAAATAACATGGACCACTTTCTTAGAAATATTAATTTTCCCAGGGTTGACCCTTTATTGACATCTGAACTATACAGTCCTATTACTTTGGATAGGATGAGATTGTTCGCTCAATCAATTCATTACAATCTAGAAAATCACCTGGTCCGGACGGGTTTCTTTCCGAATTTTATAAGAAATTCCATATCTCACTGGCCTCATTACTCCTGGCTGTATTCAAGGAGTCCCTAGAAATAGGGACGTTGCCACTAACATTACGACAAGCAACCATAACTTTGTTGCTCAAAGATGGGAAGGACCCAACATTGTGTAATTCATACAGACACATTAGCCTCCTCAATGTTGATGTTAAGATTTTAGCCAAACTCCTGGCCTCTCGTTTGGAGAGGATTCTCCCTAGCATTATTTCAGAGGAGCAAACCGGATTTGTAAAAGGACGGCATTCCTCTTCTAATATTCGTACTCTATTCAATATTGTATTCAAAACAGAACAGCGACTCCTCTGAAGTGGTCGTCTCTTTGGAGGCGTTTGATAGGATCAAATGGGAATATCTTTTCATGGTGCTCAAGAGGTTCGGCTTTGGGGATGGACTGATATCGTGGGTGCGTTTGTTATATGCGGAACCGCAGGCTTCCATATGTACCAACGATGCTAAGTCTGACTATTTTACTTTGTCGTGGGGTACGTGCCAGGGATGTCCTCTGTCTC
>JAFFST010054649.1:2317-12317 GCA_022414735.1 Noturus placidus | reverse complement strand
TTTTACTTCCTGTTATTTCCTCGCACATTTGTTCCCGTTCTGGCATGCCAGAGTCACGGGTGATTCAGGAAAGTAAAACAGAAAAAACGAAACAAAACGAGTGTCTCGACTGATCTCTCGGACTCATCCTGTGGCGTTCCAACATTTCCCCACCCACTTTACTTCCTACCTGCAATGAGTTCCCATTTCCTGTTTGAGGTGCAAATAAAAAAAGAAAATGGCAGAGAACCGTGGATGTATCTCATCCTGCCGATGTCCTGTCTCATCTTTCTCCATGTGCAGCACTACGGGCAGTCTCAGACCTTTAGCTACGTGATGGACATCCTGAACATGGTGTTCACCGCAGTCTTTACGGTGGAGATGGTCCTCAAACTGATTGCCTTCAAACCCAGGGTAGATATTCATTCTAAATCTTTATAACAACATGCTAATAAAAATATTGTGAAGATTGTACTTGTTAAACATGTGTACATGATAACGATCCCCCGCCCCGCCCCCTTCTCCCTACACCCAGCTGTTTGTTCCGAAGAAGGAAAGAGTACTTGTAAGAGGCACAGTTATCCCTTTTCCACCGACACCGTGTCGCTTCTGGTGCTGGAACCGGGGCTGATTCTGGCCAGAGTTTCCACAAGCGTAAGAGCTGAAGCATTACATAGACGTAGGAGTTACTAATAATAAATAATAATAATAATAATAATAATACTACCAGCGGTGCAGGTTTTGACACGCTCAAGTATGCGGAAATCCTCCGCGAGACGCGAGAAGGCCGTTTTTTATTGCGTTGAACTCTTTATCCGGAGTTCATTAGCGGCGTAGCTCCTATTCACATCTGGGAATTACCGGTAAAACGATTATATCCCACTTAATTAGACCGCTGATTTGTTTCTGTAGGAACGAGTGAGCAGATATTGAAAAACAATATTGCAATCAAAAACACTTCATAGAGTCAGGGAACAGATCCGGGTCAAAATACCAACATCCAGGGACAGACCAAAGACATACACAGAGAGTATCGATAAATAAATAAATAGGGGAGGCTGTGGCTCAGTCGGTAGAGCGGGTTGTCCACTAATCCACTAATCGTAGGGTTGATGGTTCGAATCCCGGCCCGGGTGATCCCATGCCGAAGTGTCCTTGGGCAAGACACTGAACCCTAAGTTGCCCCCGATGGCAAGCTAGCACTAGAGAGTGAGCACCCTCTAGTGTTCTGGAGGGGAAAATAATTTCCAACAACATCTCGGTTCTGGAACTGAACCGATTTTGTACAATGGCGGGGTTCAAACCCTGAAAACGTGTGGAACGGTTCCGGATGAAGCACCGGCTCCGGATCCAGCACCGGCGCGGTGCCGATGGAAAACGGTTAAGTGTGGTGTGCGGTGTGCGAACATGTTCTCTCTGTTCTCTGTAGAGTGCAACATACAGAGCTGCATGCTGCATCGTTTACTCACAGTGATGCCCTGTGTTTCCCACATGTACATGACACGCACACGCTGAAACAAACCAGCTCGACACCTCGTTATAACATAACGCTGTGCAATAATGCCAGGGGATGCATCGATGTCCATACCGGAAGCCATTTCCTTATAACTCATACTCCAAGACACCCACGTGACGTGAGCCCAGTGTCCGCTATTCGCTAACGAGCACATGCCACAGTGACGTGGACGTAGTTCGAGAGGAGAAGCGACAGCATCTTGTTCACGACATGTCATCAAACGTTTGAAACACTTAGATTGAATGTTTATGATATATTTTTATCTCGCTATGTGCGTTTACTGCGGTACAGGAACAGAACCTGCTCTTCGCTGCTGCAAGCTAACTAACATATCTGAGTCAACTTGGTAACGTCATAAAGAACGAGTCGGCTAAGTAAAGCTGAGAAACCTAACGTAAGAGCTCAATAAAAAGGCCCATGGTATTCGACATGGTATTAATGCATCCCCTGATAATGAGCGTATGATAACGACTCCAGTCAGTGGTGCGTGGAACTGGGCATCACTACTGCAGGATTTAAAAGACTACTACATAATGCACGAGCCTTTCCACTTTGAAAGCAGTACCGCTATGTGTTAAAGTTCAAAATTCATGCCTTGAGTGCGAATTTTGACACACAAGAGTGAAGTAGTTGTTGATGATGTTGAAAAGTTCAGAAGTGGAGTGATCCGCTGCTGAAAGTCTAACAGTTGGAGCTAATCCCCGCTGCCTGTCTAAGGGTTATCTTGAAGACCCGTGGAACATTTTCGATGCTATGGTGGTGATCGGCAGCGTAGTTGACATTGCGCTCACTGAGGCTGACGTAAGTAACCTCAGCCCCTGGCCCCGCCTCCTGCTCCTCCTCCTCCCTCCCTCCCTCCTTCCTTCCCTCACGTCTATTCCAGCTGGAGGTCATGCGTACTGTTCTCGAACGATCTGTTCCGTCTCGAGTCGGGACGTTTCGGCTCTACCAGAGCTACTTTTGAACTTGAACTTGAAAATGATCTTCCTTTACACAACGTGTGCTAATTTCTCTTTTCTCCCCCTCTTTTCCCCTCAACCTTTCCTCCTGTGTCTTCCATCTTTCTTCTTCTCTCTTCCACCCCCCTCCCTCCCTCCCTCCCACGCCCCATCCTTTGCCCCCTTGTGGTGTGTTTTTGTTTTGTTTTGTTTGTTTGCATTAACAGCATTATTTCACTGATGCTTGGAACACGTTTGATGCCTTAATTGTAGTTGGTAGCGTCGTAGATATTGCTATCACTGAAGCCAACGTAAGTATGACCACCTTCGCTTCTCTTAGATTTAAGAAACCTCGCAAGAAAACTGTGGGGACAGTCAATACCAAGACCGTCCTTTGGGTCCTCGGAACATTTCAGATCGGTCGTAATGCTCACAGAACACACACACACACACACACAAAAAGGCGGCATACAGGGCGGCTGTGGCTCAGTCGGTAGAGCGGGTTGTCCACTAATCCACTAATCGTAGGGTTGATGGTTCGAATCCCGGCCCGGGTGATCCCATGCCGAAGTGTCCTTGGGCAAGACACTGAACCCTAAGTTGCCCCCGATGGCAAGCTAGCACCTTGCATGCAGCTCTGCTACCATTGGTGTGTGAGTGTGTCTCATTTGTAAGTCGCTCTGGATAAAAGCGTCAGCTAAATGAATAAATGTAAATGTAATGTAAATGTAAAAAACCAACCTTTCCATTTATAAACCTTTCCAACGGACCTCTCCAAATTGTGATCCGGACCCGGGACGCCGAACGCGCACTGCGTTCCGTTTCCGTACTCCGAGAACACGACTTGGATGCTCTTTGATACATCACTGCAGATTAGACCGACGGATTAGCTAGCTAATACACAGCTGTGAGATCTTCTATACAGACAACATAAAGGCACGGTCAGTCCCTGCGTACGTTATACGTAAGCCGCTGTAATCATTCCTTCCGCCCTTTTTCTGTCTCTCTTGGTGTTAATAAGACAAGAGGGAAGAAAACAGCAACTTCTCGTTACGAGAAACTGTAAAGGAGCGTGAACGTGTCCATCGGAAAACCTCTGCCACTGGAGACTCCTTCCGTAAACGCAGAGTAAGCGCACCCTTACAGAAAGCTTCACCGTATCGACGATTACACGCCTTTATTTAATCCGATGTGCCGTTACTATAGCGGGTGTGGCTGTGGCTCAGTCGGTAGAGCGGGTTGTCCACTAATCCACTAATCGTAGGGTTGGAGGTTCGAATCCCGGCCCGGGTGATCCCATGCCGAAGTGTCCTTGGGCAAGACACTGAACCCTAAGTTGCCCCCAATGGCAAGCTAGCACCTTGCATGCAGCTCTGCTACCATTGGTGTGTGAGTGTGTCTCATTTGTAAGTCGCTTGTAAATGTAAAATGATATTTCTGTAAAGCTGCTTTGAGACAATGTCCACTGTAAAAAGCGCTATACAAATTGATTCATTATTAATATTATTATTATAGCAACAACAACGCGTTAGGACGAGCTGGTTCTGCAGCTGCGCGACTGTCAGAGCTGTCGGTGAATATGACATTCAGAACACACGAGCGGGTTAAAATGGCGCCGATCCGATATTAGATTTTTGTAATGTTCCCCGCTGAGGTTTTTTTTGTGAGGTTTCATTACAGTGCTGTCTGTGATTGTTCTGCTTTCTGACTATGATTTCTAACTAAAATGTCCTGAACATTAACATATGCACTTTGTTCCCCCCTGCATAACTGAAATATAGTAAAACATCAAGGGCTGGGTGACCAGTTCTGGGTATTGGGATGTGTGTGTGTGTGTGTGTGTGTGTGTGTGTGTGAGAAGGATAGGATTGTGATGATGTAACATATCCATGGTACAGCTGGCCTAATTTCTATTGTTATGTATTCTGTGTCCTTAGAGACTGTTGCAGGCAAGTATAGCGAGACGTGCTTTCTTTCCCCCGTTGATTCTCTTAAACACTTTGAATCATTTTTGTGAGGTTGAAGTTGTTTCTAATCACCAAAAAAAAAAAGTCTCGGTGAGGTAGCGGTTATGTTCGTGTAGATCTAAGCCTCGTGTTAAACGCACTACCAGACGCTATACGGGACAAATACCTGCTCTATACGTCAGACGCGTTCAACTTGAAGCATAGCGAATACGGGATGTTTGAGGCGTCCGATCTACGTGAACTCGGGTGATCGCCGAGTCTGGCTGTCGAGCTGACGGTGCAGCTGGCTGTGGCTGAATCGACGCTGCCACAGCTGGGCTTAACGAGTCCCCACTCGTCCAGTCTGGGTTTGTTAAGTCCAGGTGTGGATGTTATTTCCAGAGACAGTCAGGCTATTAAGAAAATGTGCTGATGCTGTGTGACGGCAGTGGAGTCTCCTCCTCAGCTCTTCTGCCGTCAGGCGGAATCACCGTCGATTGATTTCTGATAACACCGCCTTCATGGAATACTCCAGCACTCCACCTTCGACTCCACGCTCGGGATCGACAAATCTTCCATGCCTTCGAATCAGAGCAGAACTTTCCGTTCCAGTTCTTTCCGAGAACGTGTGGATCACGTTGCACAGAAGAGACGAGAATCACGGCAGTAAGGAGTGTGATGAGCTAAACACACGGGGGGAAGTCTGACCGTGAGGGAGGGGTCTGAGCGTGCCCTCGGACTAATCAGATCAGATTATCGTGTGAATACAGACAGACACGGGCCTGGAAGAAATGCTGTTCGTTGCTTATATGCGTATTATAAAGCCCTAACAATGACAGAATAAAATGTCACGCGTGTTTGTTGACCCGTGCTGACGGACGCACGAATGCTGGGCGTGGTCACGTGGTGTGGTGGAGAGGTGGAGTATTCCACACATGGATGGGTTTCCTTCTCGGTCCTGAGGGTGTTTTCTGATGACTCGTGTCTCTTAATCCTGTCACGCTTCTACACATACACTGACAGTGAAATGAGTAATGACTCGTACACACACACACACACACACACACACACACACACACACACACACACGCTCTTTCTCTGGAGTTCCCATTTGTCAGTGTCCACGTGTGTCAGGTGGTTGTATTTATATCTGTAGTTGTGCACACGTGCGCTACTGTATGTGTGTATCGTTCATGTCGGTCAGAATATGTGTATGTGTGTCCCTATATATGTGTACGAATGTGTGCATGGGTCTACTAAGTGTGTGCGCGCGCGTGCGTGTGTGTGTATGTCAATATATGTTTCTCCTCTATATCTGTCGAAGGAAGGGGTGTCCAGGCTGATCTGCACAGGGCCAGCATCTCAGCGGGTTTTCTGTCCACACTGATGTGGTACGACACCCAATGATTAAACATGTAGAATCAGGTCGTGGCTCCTGATTGGCTGGAATGAAACCCTGCAGCAACGCGGGCTCCTTGCGGATATGTTTGGACACCGCTGGCCTTTTCACCGCTGTTCATTTCACAAGGTTTTGAAGGCAGTGTAATTGATACAGAATTTTAGTCAATTCTAGTTGATGCTCGTGCAGTGAAGAGACGCATATTTTACAAGCGTGGTTCTTTTACACAATCTTGCAGCAGATAAACCAGTGCTTGTGGGGACAGAATTAAGAGGGACGAGTCTTATAGTCTGGAAAATACTGATCCGTTTATACAAAATTCCTTTCACTCATTTCAGTTGCTTGCTCTTAAACTTTATCATGCGGCCATAGATATCAAACTACTAGATCTGTTCCTTACCGCTCCATTTAATATGTTAATATGCTAATTGGTTCTGATCTCATGAGCAGATCTAGTAATTCATATCTCTGTGCATACGTGTGCTGTTTGCCTCCTTGCATGCTGGGAAATGTAGTTTGCCATGCCGTTTGCTAACATTCATTCACATTCTGCAGATGGCGCTTCATCACTTTCGTGGTTCTACGGTTAGTCATTGTGAAGTTTGTCTCTCCTCTCTTTCCATCAGTGCTTCTCCATTCTTCTCCAGACAGAGTGGCTGTAGAGCTCAGAGCTGATTCTGGCAGGGTAGATAACCGCGTCCAGCTGCAATAACGGGAGCAAAAGCAAGCGTCTAATCACAAAATGCCATCAGGAAAAGGCCCGTAGATGAAATCACGAGCTTACCGGATACGGTGTCCAATCACAACTACTGCACCGTCAGGGAATAAAACAATGCGTATTTACACAATGTTTCTTTATATGTTGGGCGGCTGTGTCTCAGTTGTTAGAGCGGGTTGTCCACTAATCCACTAATCATAGGGTTGGTGGTTCGAATCCCGGCCCGGGTGATCCCATGCCGAAGTGTCCTTGGGCAAGACACTGAACCCTAAGTTGCCCCCGATGGCAAGCTAGCACCTTGCATGCAGCTCTGCTACCATTGGTGTGTGAGTGTGTCTCATTTGTAAGTCGCTTTGGATAAAAGCGTCTGCTAAATGAATAAATGTAAATGTAAATATTGTCAAACAGTCATTACATGTTCGGTGGCCAGATGTTTACTAAATGAGTTTTCCTCTAGTGCAGGAGTGCGAGGCAAGTGTGTTATTTATTTGGACGAATCTACTGATCAAACCGATTCTACGGCGATGGGTCAAAGGACAGCTAGGCGTCAATAAATTGGGTTGATCCGCACTCCGAGTCGGAAGTGGGGGAAAAAACACGTTAGAAAACAGAAACTCGAGGTGAAACTCCGAGATAAAGAGCCATCAGGGGATACACGGTCTCTGCTGAACACAGAACAGGTGGCCACAGTGTGGTAACAACGCAGTAATATGAGCAGAGGAGACGGGACTGAAACCAATACAAAGTCACATGGCATAGAACAAGAACGGCGTCTTGAGCGGAGGGGGGAGGGTTCATGATATTAATGCTGATAACACGTCACTGAACTCTCAGATCAGATGTGCCGATGTGGTTTAGACCGTAGTTGGACTTTGTGTCCTCTATAAACGTTAAGTAAACTTCACTATGTATTGTAGATGAGCGTTATGGGGACAGCCATCTTTGAATACCAGAAACGTCAAAAACAGTTGGTTTTTGTTAGTTGTTTGTTGTTAGGCCCCGCCTCCCAGAGACCGAATTTGGGACCGTATCAGAAAGCAAATGAAACTCTAGCAGCTATTTTACAGCTATTTTAATTGCTGTTAAAAATGATGACATTATGTACGCTTGTCCGCTGTTTGAATGCTATGTGCATGCTCCACTGGATGCTACAGCTAGGACGCTGCTCGAACTCTTCTTGAATTCTGTATCCCGAATTTTCATTTTCCACCTCGTCACTGCAGCACACCTAGCGCCCATTCCTGAGAACTGCTACAGTTTCAGCACTTACCAAGCTGGACATTAATCAGACCGGACTCTCCTGCAGAGCACCGCGCCCCCAGACCCTGAACTGGACTACCGAACAGCTCTGGGTCGTACAGTCGGACTTCTCGATGCTTAAAATGCACGCAGAAGGGTTTAAGTGAGAAGAGCCTCGTCTGTCTGGAGCCTGTTTGTTTCATGTTGTGACTGTATATGTGCGTGTGGATGGCGTGTATGTCTGGCTGCATGGCAGTGGCAGAGGGACACGTGACTCTGTACGAGGGCAGGTGTTATATAATCAGGACGAGAGCGATGTTGTTGGTTCGCGGTTGCGTTAAGTAGCTCAGACACTAGTGAACGCTGAGAGTCGTTTGTGTACGTCACGGCTTGTGAACTACGATTCCGATGGTGCTGAGCATCACGGTGTTATATTCTCTCTGGGGAAACAGAGTTGAGGAGTGTAAAGTGTGCAAGTTATCCCAACCCTGTGAATGGTGTCTAAATGTTTTTAGCTGTGTTTTAAAGATGTGTGATTAATGAGTGATTAATGCAGCTGTTTCATTTTAAAGCCAGCGGAGGCGGAAGACTTTGTGGTAAGATCCCTTCTTCCCTACTGAGCCTAAAGTATACTTTAATATTCTTTTATTAAGTTTCCGTTCACATTCTGTTCCTACAACGGGCCATGTTTACTAAAGCGCTGTTCGGACTGGATGACACACACGGCGAGATGTCGTTATTAATGGAGAATCTCTACTGGGAATTATAATTCTGCCTGAATTCACGTGTTGCGTTACTTCCTGTAGGTATAAAGACGCTCCAGGAAGCGCTAACTCTTTGCTGTCGTCTCGTGCTGAAACCAAAACGAAACTAAGGCCGAGTTTAAAAGCAGAACAATACAATATGGAAAATATTTAAAAGGACATGTCGGCGAACGCAGAGATGCTTCCGGGGGTTTTCAGTAAGTTACTGAGTCTCTAGCACAGGTACAGCCTATAAATGTGTTCTGGTCATGTGACCTACTAATGATCAAGCACATACTACAATGACCACGCCCCCACAACAAGCGCTTTTAATAACAGTGTGTGCACATGAGAATTTTAGTATGATGAGTGTGTGGACACGCCCGGGTTAATTGACCAGAATTACTACAGACGACAGACCCAACAGATCCGTGTCCAGAAATCATATCCGAACCGAAAATTAAATAAATGACAAATGACTGATCATTAGCAGACTGGTGGGAGGGGTCTAATACGAATGAACCGTAGCAATGCAACGTAAAAAGCAAACCTACACAACAATTAAAGTGGTTCTGAGCATAGTTACCGGTCAGAACACACGTTTAAGGTGGAAAACACTCGTATGAAATTGCATGGACACCTGAAGAGAACGCATTCTGGTCATTCAGGAACTGTCTGTGGTTCTGAACTCGTCACAAAAGAGACACGAGAATTACAGAGGACTGAAATGGCAGCAGCGGAGAACACCACGGACCGAAAGGTACTAAGAATATGATCAAGCTGAACACCGTTAGAGAGGAGTTGGTAAGAGTTAGTGTGCCGAACACAGGGTGTTTTAATCTTTATTGATGATCATTTAACTATCAGGATAGTACAGTATCTGATAAAAGTAAGTACACCCCTCATGTGTGTGAATATGTGATATGTTTTCATGTACAACACTGAAGAAATGACACTGTGCTACAATGTAAAGTAGTGAGTGTACAGCTTGTGTAACAGTGTTGTCACGTCTCCGCTACGGCGGCGAAGGAGGTAGGACGCAAGTGCAGTAAGAACAGTTCTTTTATTTACATAAAGTGTCACACAGTATAATCCACAACATAAATCCAAAAGAGGTAATCCAGAGACAGGCGAGGGTCAGGCGATCATGCAAACAACGTGAACAGGGTTAAGCAAAAGACGAGGTCGAGGTCACAAGCAGAGGAGGTCGATACACAAAAACCGGATACGGGAAATCTAAACTGAGATGTAAAACGGGTAGCGGATAAACCAGCTTTACACACCACTAACACAGACGAGCCAAAACCAAGACGTAACATGAACCGGGACATGACAATCATACATACATTCAGACATCCAGAAATTCATCCATTCATCTAATATTCCGCCCCGAGTGCTCGCAGTTGTGTGGCATAAATACGCGCTGAATCATTGCGTAAGATTACCAACAGTTGCGGGCACTTGGGGCACGTGACAGCTAATCACACACGTAAATCAGGGGGGAGACATGACAAGCAAATGT
>JAFFST010054648.1:184886-196537 GCA_022414735.1 Noturus placidus | reverse complement strand
TGATATTTCTGTAAAGCTGCTTTGAGACAATGTACCATTGTAAAAAGCGCTATACAAAATTGATAAATTATTATTGATAAATAAATGAGGCAGTGAAGTCATTAGAGAAGTAGAGAATGAGGGAACTGGTCACAGTTCGTTGCACACAGCTTTACACTTCGACGCCATCCTTCACAGAGTCTGAAAGTCACATATTCCTCGGGTCCACACAAAAACTCTCGCTGTTCCAGTCTGTAGAGCATTTTATCTGAGAGATAAACATCAGGGTCAGAAACACAAGACCTGCTCATTCACTCAAACCCAATCATACTTCAGTGTTCATTAATAATGACTGCTTTTGAGGGAAAGATGCTTTTACATTTACATTTATTCATTTAGCAGACGCTTTTATCCAAAGCGACTTACAGATGAGACACACTCACACACCAATGGGAGCAGAGCTGCATGCAAGGTGCTAGCTTGCCATCGGGGGCAACTTAGGGTTCAGTGTCTTGCCCAAGGACACTTCGGCATGGGATCACCCGGGCCGGGATTCGAACCACCAACCCCACGGTTAGTGGATTAGTGGACAACCCGCTCTACCCACTGAGCCACAGCCGCCCGCTTCAACCGCTTACTCCTTTATCAGGGTCACGGGGAACCTGGAGCCTATCCCAGGAGGCATCGGGCACAAGCCGGGGTACACCCTGGACAGGGTGCCAGTCCATCACAGGGCACAATCACATACACACTCACACCCACACATTCACACAATCACATACACACTCACATTCATACACTACGGACACTTTAGCATTCGAAGGGAAATACTTACAGTCATCTAACCAAATGTAAAGTGTTCATCTAGGTGTCAGCTACAATGCACACCTTTTATATTTTTGATATTTAATAAAATATCAATAATATTAAATCACATTTAAAATTGACATGTATTTCATTACTGAATAGGCCCATACACAAAATATATCATAATTGAAACCAACGTTACAGTGTTTATCTAGTTTTCACCTATAGCGCACACCTTTTAGATTTTTGATCTTTATTAAAATAAGCTATTAAATCATATGTCAATTTTATATGAATTTCACTAGAGAATGGGCCCATATACAAAATATGCCATTATTTAAAGCTCAATAGCATTTGAAGGGAATGACGTACAATCACAAAACCAACTGTAAGTGTTCGACTAGGTGTCAGGTATGATGCATACCTTTTAGATTTTTGATATTTAACCCTACAATGCATGAACCAAAAAAAAAACCTTCATAAAGGGGGTCGAAATGACCCGTACTGCATTGAATGGTCTTCTTAAAAAAAAATAGATGTCCTATTAATGAAATAATTAAAAGAACTGATGATCCACGAATGTTTCAATATTTAAAATATTTCAATTTTGTTTCTATTATATATATATATATATATATATATATATATATATATATATATATATATATATATATAAACACACACACACACACACACACACACTTACTGCCACTACCAAATCTCCAAGCATTATTCCTGTGGAAAAGTCTTGAGGCCCGGTTTAGAAAATGCAGTTAGGTATTGGCCCAAACTTTTTTTTATTTCAGGTGGACTTTGATGACTACGAAGGAATGATAAGTTTCCTTATAGTTGTTATATACTATATACTATAGTATATTAAGTTGTTATATACTGTACTTACAAAGATGGGTTACAAATTAGAAAGAAAAAGCATGACTGTGTGAAGAGGCCCACTTCTTTTTGATGTGTTTTCTTGTCACAGGGTATTGAATGGTGAATGATATGCTGTGTCCTTGTGTCCTTTTATATCACCGGATCTTTAGTAAATTAAACCAAAAATTAGATTTTGGACCAACCTATCAGCACTTTCCAGTATCATCTTGAAAATGTACAAATTTAGAAATATATTTTGAAATAATTATGTTCTATCCCTCCTGTTGGTGTTCCAGAGACTTGGCATAGATCTTGCAGATCTCTGGATCCTTAACAATTATTTTCGTAAAAATAAAATGACAGGCTTTGAGTCTTTTACATTGTGTAAGTATACTAGTCTTCTAATAAGGGTTTTGTTTTTAATGCTGTCAAATCCTTACAATAATTTTACTTATTAACTTTTACTATAAGCAGCAAGCAATTCACACTAACTGTTAAGTCTAAAGTAAGTGAGATATGAAAAGACAATAATTACCATATACTACATATATAGGAAATTAGTAAGCAATAATGTTTTAATGCTTAACGTTATCCTGTCAATCATTTTGATTCGCTTAACACACGTTTTTCCACACATTTTGTGTTTTAAACAAAATGGATAATGTTGCCTTTCTAATAATATCATTATATTTATATGGCCAGTAAAGAGAACGGAGAGCACAATGCAGAACCTTCATTTAAATTGACTGACAAAGTGGGTCTAAAAAAAAGATTCACAACAACATTTATTGTTTGGATTTTGTACTAACATTTGGTAAAAAAAAAATATGGTTAAAAAGATGAACCTTAAAGTAGTTTAAATCACAAGAATGTGTTTTTATTGGTTTTGGGGCCGTTTGTGCTTTATTGGGGTAGGGATAGTAGAGAATTGACAAGGCAATATAGGATAGAAGAGTGGGGGTGTGAATGGGAAAATACCCTATGAGCTGGAACACGAACCCTTCACTGTAGGAGAGAAGCAATTGATTTGTCACCTTTCTCTATATTTAGACTAACAAAGACCTAACAAATAAATAGGTTATTTACATGAAGAATATTCATGATTTTCTTTATTTACACTGCCTAGAGAGTACTTCAA
The DNA here is from genome assembly GCA_022414735.1 of Noturus placidus. Taxonomy (NCBI): domain Eukaryota; kingdom Metazoa; phylum Chordata; class Actinopteri; order Siluriformes; family Ictaluridae; genus Noturus; species Noturus placidus. The sequence goes on along the minus strand of JAFFST010054648.1, from coordinate 193,740 downwards.
CATGAGAAAAAACTGTCTCAGTAAATGTGACTGGGTGGTCATAGAATGGAATGTATATATATTATATATATAAAATTTTAACTGAATGCTCCACACACACAGTAATGCTGCATTCACACCACAATGGACAATTCCCTGTTAGTTTAACCTGAAAGTGTTCACACTCAAGACATTCCTTTACTAGATAAAACGTGTACAGTAGTTGTAGTTTTTATAGCGGTGTATAGTCAAGTCACGTCAAATACAGCATGTTAAACACAACATCCTCCTAATATTTATTAAACCTGAAACAGAGGGAATTTATCATCTGGAATTTATTATGATATGAAAGATAAAGATAAATCACTAACACTTTTTTGGCGTGCTTTTATGTAGGTGCGTCAGACTAATCATTCCAACTTGAAATGAACTGCTGGAATTTCCAGTGGAAAAGTGGGAATTCTTCTCCTGTGACATGAGAGTGGCATTTTACTGTAGAATCCATTTTGAAAAAAGAAGAAAAAAAAAAAAGACAAAATCTCCAGGAATACTCCAGCTGTACAAAATAATGCAATAGTCGCTCCTGAAGCTAGCAAAAGTAAGCACCCCCTTCTCACTCCTCTGTACAGATTTATCAGCGCCCCCTACAGATTCACTCGCTCTTCATAGAAATGGCAAAATATACAGAGTTTATTATCAGCACAATGAAGCAGTACAAACATGAGGTTTGGTTCATTTACACCAGAAAGCAGCAGAGATACAGAGGAATCTGCATCGAGTTAAACAGACAATACAAGCCGCCGCTTATCCTGAGAGCTCATTCAGCTTCCCGGCCCTCACAGCCCTCACATAGAAATAAAAATTATACACAAAAAAAAAAAAATACACATGGATTAGTTACATCGAGGTCGTCCAGCCACAGCTGAGCTGACCTTTTAGCCTGAAATATCAGAGCTAAGCGCTACACAGGGAAGAGGATCCTGTCTCAATGACAATAAGGAGACTAACAGTCAATTCAGTGCAGCATTGCTTAACACACACACATACACACACATACACACACACACACACACACACACACACACACACACACACACACTACAGCTTACAGTTTATTACTGAATAACTGTCAGGCAGACAGAGCGGAAACACCTTAAAACTTGCGCACCTGAAGAAAGGGTGGCCCGTTGCATACGGAGCTATTATTAATAAACCGCTGCAGCTAATCTGAAGAAGTTGTTATTTTTGGACTGAATTCTTCACAAGACGTACAGTGAGATAAGGAAACAGTCCTGCATGGGAACTTTGGACAACAGGTTGAGATGAAAAGCACAATGAATGTAGCATGAATCCAGTAAACCTGTGGAGAATTCCATCACAGAAACACCCAAACACTGTTCCACACACACTGCAGCGAGACACAACCACACACACTCAGGACACGACACACACTAAACACAACACTTCCACAACCATCTCCCACAGAAGCAGCAGACATTCAGGACCAGAACAACAACACGTGAGCTGAACCTCTAACCTTCCTGTGAGGTCCTTAAAGCCCCGGGCCTGTTCCAATAACTATAACCAGCCCTTCACCACCAAGAGGACTTAGTGGTGTATAAGTAGAAGTGGGTGATGATACGATCTTAAATGTTCCTGATCTGGAATGTTCTCCTACAAGAACCTCAAATCTCCTTCATCGTTAAGCGATCTTAAAGTTCTCAGAGGATCCAGGCCTGTTCCAATAAGTAATAAACATTTAGCATTGAGTAATTTTAAGCTCACAGACGAACTGCCTGAAAGTTTTTGCAGAAGAAGATCTTCAGTTCTTGAAAGTCAGAACTGTACCCTTCTCACGAGTTCCCGAAAGCAGTGGGGCTGACTCTAAAAATTATAAACGTAGTTCACTAAGTGATCTTTAGCGCAGATGGATTAGCGATTATCGTAAGTGCTAGCATTAGGTCTGCTTTCCTCATGCAAGCTCTCAGAGGAACCCGGACCTGCTACAGTAACCAAAGGCTCCTAAAAGAACTCAGACCTGATTCAGTACCCGTCCTGCACCACTGCGCAATCTTAAATGTGTAAATATTTTAGGTTTAGTGTCACGGACACGAACCGCTCCCAATCCCTTAAAAAAAGGGAAAACCGGACCCCATCGTAAATGCTCTGTCCAGAAGCAGAAGCCGTTCCTTCACCACCAGGTGATCTTGAACTCGTAGATGGGCCTCTTGCAGTAGTAGTGGTTGATGAGGTGTTTGTCGCACACTCCGATGCACTGCTGGTCGACGGTGATGCCGCGCTCGGCCAGGTCGCTCACGATGCAGTGCAGCAGGTCGTACACATCGGCCACGGCCTCCCACGGCCCAAACGACACGTCCACCTCGCAGTGGTGCTCGAACAGCTTGGCCTCGCTCTCGGAGCGCTCGAACCTCAGCGAGTTGAAAAGCGGACGCTCGTACGGTGTGATCGGCATCTCCTCCTTATACACGCAGATCTTCAGCTTGGCGAAGCGAGCCTTCCTCTGCATCGCTCGCAGCTTCGCAATCTCCACGATGCGCTCCAGATTCTCTGAAGGACAAAAACAAACGCGACCAAGACCTTTCATTTCATTGCAAATCAAAAATGTGGAAGGATTGACTGTGTGAAGGAAAAACGTTCCATATTTGATAGATATTCTCTATTTTATAGAGTAAAAAGCAGAGCAGATTTGTTTCTTTATTTCGGTTTTAGTAGTTTACACAGTAATAAATTTCACAGCTGCGTGATGCCACACCCATAACGTGTCAAAATCCATCCAATAATATACACATACCAGATTATAATACTGTACAGTACATAGATAGATTACTGAGTAATAATAAGCATATTACCATTTAGTTTATATATATATATATACACACAATTCCAAAGAAACTGCTTTAAACATTTTTCTCTCTTCATCTATTCTTAAATTAGAGTGTCATTACCTTAGTAAAAAAAAACCTATTTCATTAATCATTCCTTTTATTCAGTTCAGTGAATCTGGTTAGAAACTGATGAAAATAAAATCACAAAAAACAGAGATAGTTTGTGTAATCTGCACTTCTGACAGATTTCCGTCTTGTTTCTATGACGAGTAAAGTGTTAATATAAAATACATTACAATATAACATCAAGTGTGTGTGCGAGACCTTTATAATAAGGCAGGAGGTCGAGGAAAGCCTGTCGGACATTCTCCCCGGTCAGAGGCTGTCTGTCCTCCAGCCTCTCTAACAGCGGCCCGATGGAGTAATACTGAGCCTCTCTGTGTACGGCTCGGACCCGGTCCCTCTGAGGAAGCTCACCCTCACGCAGGAAGTTCAGAATGTCACTGTACTCAGGAAAAACACACACACACACACACACATGTTCATGATGACAGCACTAATATACACTGTTGTGTTTGAAAGGCTGATGGTTTCAGGAGTGCATAATTACATAAAAAGTGAGCTGTGTGTGTAATAAATAAATAATAACCAGCACAGAAATGAAGGAGGTCTCACTACAACAAAGTCCTATATCCTCACCCAAAATAAGCTCCGTCTCGGTCGATGAAGTATCGCCCCTCAGCATCTTGGGGAATGTGATGGCGTCCGCTGAACATAGCGGCCAGCATGGTGTCCTCGTACCGGCGCAGCGTGGACAGGCGTGTGGTGAAGTACGTCCCTCCTACGTTCAGAGGAATCACCTCGGGAAACTACGGCAAAAGAGAATCATCCATACTGACATTTCCTTATACGATGTAATGGGTCATTCTGAAGCACTCATTGTTTCTTGGTATTTTGTTAAGCTATTATGTTTATTATCTTTTTTTCCCCCCAAAAAAATGACCTTTTTCGAAACAAAACAACTTGCTGATTTTTTAGGACACACACACTGGGGATTTAGGAGGGACACGCACAGTGTAACCCGCCTTATGCCCGATGCTCCCTGGGATAGGCTCCAGGTTCCCCCGTGACCCTGAAAAGGAGTAAGCGGTTGAAGATGGACGGATGGATGGATGGACACACACACTGGGTCGAAGGCCTTAAAGCTGGGCCTTACCGTCAGGATTTATTTAAATATCTTAATTAGCTTTGACTTTTTATCTACGAAACTATGAGAAGTACACACTTGGCCCAGATTCCATGTAAAATTACATTTCAATACGGAAATCATTGCACTGTAAGGGAATAAGTAACTGGAAGTAAATAAGGAATAAGTAACTGGAAGTAAATAAAGCAACTGGAATAGAGAATATAAAAAAAAATGTGTCTTTTAAATGCGATGTGCGGCTTTAAACAGACCTGATAAGACTAAAGAACATTACAGTAATCATACCAGTGCCTCTGCTGTTTATAGACATCTTTATTCAGTGGATTTTTCCTAAACATGATTAATTAATCAGGGTTACACCAAGCAGAGCAGGCGTTGTGACAGGAGCGTGAGAGCAGCCAATCCGAGACGCCGACTGTCCTCCACGTGCCATGACGCACCAATCAGATTTCAGATTGACGTAAAACGGGAAGAGAACGCCAACGTTCAGTACTGTGAAAACACTGGCACGTAGCGAATGAACTAAAAGAGTTACAAATAATTTAAAAATATATATATTAATAAACATGACACGTGTGTAAACGAAAAGAGTACACGTGTGGATATTAAGATGATATGTTTGACCACCTCAACACTTTATTTATTTCAATAAATATGGCATAAACCAGGCCTGTTTACCTCCTGGGGTGCGTTCAAGGTGCGCAGGGATTTGGGTAAGTTTCTGTTCGGAGTAGAAATGGCTGTTTTGCGTTTCTCTTCCTCGGGCTTGGACATGGCGGAATCTCCAGCTGGTTCGCTGTCCCTCGCAGCCGAGAACACGACCATGACTGTGGGCTGAGGAGGAACTCCGCGGACCTCCTGAGTGATCCTCCTCAGCCGTGATGATGATGATGATGATGATGATGATGCCGCGGGCAGGAGAGCAGCCGAGCTGACTGAGCTGGCGGGGCTGAAGGAGAGCCTTCCTGCATCTCCATTAGGTGTCTCGCCTGCTCCATTCTGCTGCATGCACACTAAAGAACCCGACTAGAACCGCGTGTGTGTGTGTGTGTGTGTGTGTGTGTGTGAGAGAGAGAAGCGGGGTTCAGTCCGAAGAGGAAAAACACACAAAGAGAGATGGAGATTCACGGTTTCTGTCTCACATCACGGTCCAGCTGCGGCCTGAAAACACATCGGACCACGCCCCCTTAGACCACGCCCCGAAATCCTTAAATATACGCTGTATAATACAGTTACATAAAGCAAGCTTCCAGTTCCATGGCCAAGCGCGTCCAAGTGATTAGGAAGGTGGGCGGAGATTTACATTGAATAAATAAATGAATAAATTAGTAGGCTGAGGTTGTTCATGTCATCACAGCTGTTCAGAATATTTACTACATTTAATTATTAAACTTTATTAATTTACAGATAAAAAAAATAATATTAAATCCTCTGCTTTTTTCAATGTAAAAATGTAAAACAACAACGCTTCCATCTAACCAATCCGTGACGCAGGATTTCTTCCTCGCGCCTGATTGGTTACATTTTCACACATGTGCCATGAAGTGCCGTGTTGATTGGTCAATTATTTTGGTAACCGAAAGTAAAGCAAGTTCTTCGGGCTGAACCCTGAAACGGGTTCATTTTGGACACAGAGTGCACTAGATAGGCTGCCTGAATCCTCCTCATATCACTCGGTGATCTCAGTAGTGCGCATGTATGGAGCCGGGAGTGATTTAGGACTCGACCCTTAAACTAGACGTTATGGCGGAGGTCAGGCTACGGCTCGGCTCAGGAGCCGGTAGGACTTTTGACGTTTTCACAGCAGTTCAGAGCTGTTGATGTGTTAATGCGCGGAGGAAATGTGTGTCAGAGACTTCCGTTTGTGTTGATATTCAGTTTATCTTGGAGGAATATGCTTGGAGTCGGTTTTGAATGACCTGTTTAAGGCGGTGTAGGGGTGAAACAGGTGTATTGAATGGGTTTCCTGTTCACTGAAGCTCATATAAACACTGAGCTATTGCATTATTAAAATGACATTTCAAAAATAAATATAGCTGCTATGAAAGTAAAATGCAGTTTCTTCTTTCCACCACTAGATGCCGCCATATTCAACCATTACCGTATCAGCAGATTAATATTGATAATGATCATTTCCTCCCGTTTTATGAAAGGTTATTATACCTATTATATAAAACCTTTTTATTAAAAAAAAAATGTGTAAATGCTGTAAATCTGAAAGAGTCGAAATATCCTGGCTTTTGTTTCTCGTTCCTCATTAAAACTGAGGAAAAGCTGCAGAAGTAGGCTTTCAGTTGGTGTATTAAAGGGATATTTCTTTAATTATAAAGGCACGTGATGATGATGATGATGATTAGGCTAATGAATGTGTTTATGATTACAGGTAGCCTGTGGACGGCGACTCCATATTTTTTCCTCCGTCTGACCTCCAGTAAAAAAAGTTTGGACTGTTCTGCTTTGACTCGAGCGATCCACGGCTACGGCGTTCTATCTCGCAGGTGGATCCACGCATCGAGATCATTTCGAACCTCGAGCACAGAGGAAATCCCATTATACAGATCAAAACGTGCTTATTACGACATTCTGCAGGTTTCTCCGAAAGCCACTCAGCCGCAGATCAAGACTGCGTACTATAAACAGTCCTTTATCTACCATCCCGATAGAAACGCAGGCAGCCAACATGCCGCGTCACGATTCTCGCAGATCAGCGAGGCCTACAACGTGCTGGGGAATAAAAGTTTACGCAAGAAATACGATGTCGGGATTCTCAGCGAGGCCGAGGTCCGGGGTTCGAGCAGACCAACTGCAATGAATCAAACGACGAGCCGATCTTCGAGCGACGCCACGAGAAACCGTCGCTCTCCAGAGGCCGGCGCTCGATTGCAGAACGTCTTCGATTTCGACACTTTCTACCGTGCGCACTATGGAGAGCAGCTGCAGCGACAGAAACACATCCGAGCTCGTCTGCAGGAGATCAAGAGGCAGAAAGGAGACACGTTTCAGGACAGGAAACTGGAACGCATGTCAGAAGTAGCTGTAGGCATCATGCTAGCTGTAGCGGTGGGCATTTTGTTCAGTATGAAGTCCGCAAATGGATGATGTATTAATCCGTCATGATTGAACCGTTTATATTGTTTGAACAAGTTTATTCTGGACTCTGTACAGTACCAGAACATACATAAATATTTATTTACCATCGGAGGACAATAAGGACGTAAAAATATATTATAAGTTCAAATGTTTAGACTGTTAATGTCGCTCCTGAGAGAGAGACACTGAGAGAGAGACACTGAGAGAGTGACAGAGCGAGAGAGAGAGTCAGAGAGAGAGAGAGAGAGTCAGAGAGGGCGGAAAAACCGCAAGGAATGAAACAAGGAAGAGCGAAAACAATAAATAAGAAAAGCAGAATAATAAAATAAATAAATAAATAATTAAACTAGGAACACAGAGAAGAAAGAGAAAATATATATTTTTGGAATCAGTTATCAGAGAAAAGAGTCATTTCTAGTTCATCTGTGATCAATTATGGTAAGATCAGTCTTGTATCAGAATCATAATACAAATGAATCCTAATTAATCTCAAAATATTTTATTGTGTATAATTAGCATTAAAATAATTCATGCAAATGACACAATTCACAGATTGGTAGATGTTCTTATAATAAATAATAATAATGTACATAAGCGTCTTAATCCATGGAAGTTAAACAGTATAAGTTTTGTACAGTTTTTACTTTTCACTTCCTCTCAGTAATCTCTCTCACACACACACACACACACACACACACACACACACACACACACACACACACACAGCTTAAAAAGACGATTGTGGTTTTATTTCTGTAAATTCTGTAACATGTTGAGTACTGTGATGTATATTGGGTCTGAGAAAGGCACTGTACAGAATAAAGAATCATTACTGTAATATTATCTCTATTATTATTTTTAAATAACTACACAAAGCTAAAAATGAAACGTTTTATCCGACAACTGCATGTATTTCAATTCCAGACATATACATGTAATAATAATAATATATTAATTATGATTAATAATTGTGATTAATGCAGCTACAACAGCTTCATTAACCTTGTATCTTTGGACACGGATAAATAAATAATGATAAAAAATAATTTTAAAAAGTACATCAAGTGGATCGTGAATAAATAAATAAAACTCTGAAGACTAGAAATGATAACATGTGTTTTTATTTTTCCATCACTTTCCAGATAAAAAAAACCTGAATTATTCAGACTAAATTGGTGTTAATTATTGGAATAAATAGAATAAATGACTTCATAAGTATAAAATAGCACACACACACACACACACACACACACACACACACACACAGAGGATACACTGAAAATACAAAATGTATTTACTTCCATGATCACATCTTAACACTTAACAAATAAAATGAAGAGAATAAAAAATGAATAATGATACAGTGATTTCTTTCCACACCGGATTAAAACTGGAAGACAGAATACGTTTGTAAATACAGATAATACAAATAACATTAGATACATATAAAAAATGGAATGGAGGGTTTTTTTTTTAAATTATTTACACTTCAGCTCCATTTTATGCTTAAAAAAAAAAAAAGAGTAAAATTAAGAATATAAAACACACCAGAAAATGCATTAATAAAGTTTTAAAATGGAGGTTTAACCTGAGACTTAAATCTGACGGCTGCCTGGTTTATAAATCATCACAAATAATGACATGTAAATAATATGTAAATAAAATGTATATGATATGTAAATAAACTCCCTTACAGAACCGTAGTCATTTTATTTCGTTGTTTTTTTTTTTT
>JAFFST010054648.1:169248-174948 GCA_022414735.1 Noturus placidus | reverse complement strand
TATATATATATATGCACACACACATACACATATGTGTACGAGTTAACTAACAAACTAACCTGATTGGATTTCTGAGAGGAATTTTAACATCATATTCGTAAACATCATATTCGTAAAGTTCTCTGAACGTTAATAACATCAGTAATGTTATTTGTTTGTTACCCCTCTGTCGACCCTGAATGCTCCTCAGGTTCAGGATGTTCTGCTCGTCAGACAGGAAGTGCCTCATCTTGTGGAACGGTTCTTTCCCGCGGACGGTCAGTTTGTTCCAGGGTTTGGGTCGAGCAAGGATCTCGCTGACGGACCCCTGAGATAACCCGAGCACGTAGTGTCCGAACACTCGCTGCCCGATGTTGTGCTTCAGCAGCCGCTCCTTCACCTGCCGCGCAATTTCAGCCGTGTCCACATCCTCCTCCGTGTGCAGGTCCGCGTTGTAGGAGTTCTGCCCAAACGTCCGCTGGAGAAACGAGTTCACTGAGGATTTCCCAGTGAGCGAAGGAAAAGTGGCACTGAAGCTGTGCCTGAACAAATCAGAAGAGCGGGACGACTCCGGTGGAGCTTTGCTCTTCAGGAGGATTTGAGAAAGGGGTGGAGTCGGTGAGTGGGCGTGGTCGGATTGAGGAGGTGTGGTTGAGGGCGGGGCAGGAAGATGGCTCTCAGTAGAACCTGAATGAGACAACAATATTAAACACCAGAGAGTATAACACCCTGATAAACTGGTGAAGAAAGAAAGAAAGAAAGAAAGAAAGAAAGAAAGAAAAAAAGAAAGAAAGAAAGAAAGAAAGAAAGAAATGAAGGAAGGACAGGATTGACTAAAACACAGGGATTATGTTCAACTGGCTTCAGGTGAGAATTACAACACTGCAATCAGGTTTATAATCAGATTCACATCCCAAATGAGAAGCCGTGTTTCCATGGAGAAGCCTAGAGGTGTGTACTGACCTGACATTTTCTGTCCCACACACACACACACACACACACACACCTACCTGAGTGTATCGCTACAGGGAATAAAGTGACCTAAAAAGTGTCTCTGGTCCATTGATTCCATCCTGCTCACTCTTCACAGGCCTTTTGTTATCCACTTTCCTTTAATGGTCATCGTTTCCTGTCCTCATTAACCCTCACTCTTTCTCCGAGCAGAAATGAGCAACGTTAGTGTGTGACACCAGTCTGTCCTAGGCCACTTATCGTTTATCTTTTATTTACCTATGTTCTTAATATTCTCTATACGGATGCGGTTATTAACCCTGTGGCAGCTCCAGTGTTTCTCTGTGCTAGATATGTGCTTTCCACATGAAGCTAAAATTTCCTGGGGTTTTTTTTTTGTATTTTATTCAAACGCCTCCTCAAACAAACACTCACCGGTGAAGTCTTTGTTAGTCGGTTGTTTTTGGACGCAGTCTCTGTCCTCGCCGCTGTTGTCCTGCCTGGAAAGCGACGTGTCCTGCTGTGTCGGGGAACCCTGTGCACAAACACATCGTACAGACCTTGTTTTTGTTTCACTGGGAGTCCTGAGCATGAGAGCAGCTTCCTGGGCACGGAGATAAAGAAAATAGACGACACTTAGTAAAATCTTGAAGCCTTACCTGTTCCGCAGGACGCTCAGAGGAACCAAGCTCCACGGATCTCAGGACCCTAGTGATGGGAGAATGTCGCGAATTAAGATGCAGTAGGAAAAATGTATACAAGCAGGACTACACACACAAGAGCAGAGAAAGGAGTTCACTTGGAAGCTCACTTCTCACCCTGAAGCAGCGTTTATCTTCACACTCAATATAAAAGATTACTATACAACACCGCAAGTGTTCTATAATTAAATATAATAAAGCTGTTACTACAGAAAATAAAACTAGTGGAAACACGTGGTCTTTGACTGCAGGGAGATTTTAAGTCTCAATATAATCAAATTTCTTGAGAATTAAACGGTTATAGATGTAAAACGCAGCGTGCAAACACACCATGCTTCGTCCGGTTCATGCCGTTAAACGACCCCCCCCACCAAACATTTCCCTCCATTACAGTGGAATGCGTCCCAACAGGCCATCAGGACGGATTTAAACGCAGTATAACAGCAGAACAACGGCCCACATTTACCACGGGCCAACTTTATCGACTTTAATAGCCTCAAATCGAGTCGAGATTTAATCAGTTAGCTCATGGCTCACGCTAACGGGGTTAACAACCTCATTACAGATCTGAGAGTCGATAAAGCACAGAGTCGCTTTTTAAAGCCGATACTAAATACAGTTAGATCCAAATGTTCTGAATCTATTTGTCTTGCAAAGTACAGCTTTAATACGTTTAAAAAGACATTCGGTCTTCTCATTTTTAAGAATATGGTGCCTTTCGTTTGGAAAGGTAAAGAATTGTTACGGTCTAAATATTTATAACTCACCTCAGTTCTCTTTTTATCTCCTCATAATCTGCCTGAGCCTCCAGTTTCTCCTCAAGCTCCTAAAAACAATACAAGAATTGAAAAAAGGCCACTGAAACATCTCTTATCACACCATCATACTTTACTCACTCACTAAACCCTAATCCCTGCTTCCTACTCCATAATCTCTGCTTCTTACTCCCTACTCACTGCGCCCTAATCCCTATTCCAGTCTCTAATCCCTACTCACTACTATCTACTCCCTGCTCTTTACTACGAAAAATCTACTCACTACACACTAGTACCTACTCCCTACTGCCTACTCCCTAATCCCTGCACCCTTTCCCCTAGTCCCTACCCCCTACTAACTACTCCCTGCCCTCTAATCCCAAACCGTTATTACCTACTCCCTAATCCCTACTCACTCATACGTGCTCGCCATTCCTTGAACCCTAACTGCTAATCCCTACTCTGTATTCCCTAATCTTTACTCCATACTCTTCCTTGCTACTCCCTGCTCCCTAATCCCTGCACTTTATTCACTTTATAGGGATCAGTACCAGATAGGACACATTCTTCATATTTAAATCACACCATAATAACTCTATAGTGCATATTTTGGAATCCTACTAGTGCACTCACAGTATGGTTAGCATCCATATGAATGGAGCACGCCCTCAGTGGTGCAGATTACCCACAATGCATCATATTTAAATATTCAAGCATATTTTAACAGTGTTATTAAAAAGGTCCATAATAGTTTCCATTAATCATACAGAAGTGCACTGTGTGTGTGTGTGTGTGTGTGTGTACGTGTATCACACCTGCAGCAGTGTGTGTTTTGAGTCGAGCTGCTGCTGTAATTCTCTGATCTGATTGGTTGTTGAGTTGGCGAGTTCAGTCAGGCTGCTCTTGAGTTTCTGTACGTTCTCCATCAGACGCTCCACCTCTCTCTGCTTCATCACAAGCTCTGCCTCCAGAGCCTAAACACACACACACACACACACCATGATAACAACATGTACTCCCTAAACTGAACCCGATAACACTCACCTTAGTCCTGAGTGCACTACAGAGGCACCCTTCAAAGAGTCCTGGTATCAGAATATGGAATAAAGTGGGGATAAAGACCTCCACTACACTCAAATTGCCTACAGTGATTGTTCCCATGGCAACAGCACCATGTGCTCTGTGTTTTGGTAATTGTTTTTATTGTTCTTAGTGTTACAAATACAGCGGGGGAAAAACTAAGCACATGTGTTGTACGCCTGAGAAAAACAATGTCAGTCATGTCATAGGCACGCCCACAAGGACCACTGACTCCACCCACATATGTTTCTTGTTACAACAAAACTAAAAGAGGTTGAGAGTGAAAAAGAATAATCTGGACACTGATTTAGCAAACTGCAAGGTTACTGCATCTTACAAACTGCAATAATGAAAAATTTAAGTTAAAATTAGAACTAAACAGGTAGCAGTAGCTGAAATAAACAGAATTTTAATTAATATATCACAGGATGTTTGAGGTTAGAGCTGTCACCTGATTGGCTGTCTCTGCTTCCATCATCACCGCTTCATTCTCACAGAGTCTGAGAAGAGAAACCACGCCGTTATCACCACCACTGCGTCATAACCTTCTGAATAAATTTAGCTTTTTATTCAAACATATCAATAATCACACACACACACACACACACACACACACACAGAGAAAGACATCAATGTACATCAGCGTGTTTAACACACACCTGCCATCAGGAGGAGCCCTGAGCCTGGGAACAGACTTTATGGCTCCATATTCAGCAGAATTGTTTATATTAAGCACACACAAGCACGTACACACTGTTCTAGGCCCTCTCGGTTTCACACTAATCCGCAGACTGTACTGTGTGTTCAAAGCAGAGTCACATGATCTCTAAATCTGATATAATAGTGTCTGTTAGCTCATCACACACACACACACACACACACACACACTTTGGCATGGTGTGTCAGAGGCCCTTTTTTTCTTCCCTTCACTCTAAAGCTCAATGTTTATCCACATCTCTTTCCACTGCCATTTGTAAGTAGATTCTCTAGATAGGCTCCCTAGGTAGGCTCCCTATGTGTCCCAGAGATAAGTACAGACTGTTGAATGATGCTTAGTTCTGACCCCTTTGGCTTTCCGCACTCCATCTGACCCTTTTTAGTTTCCACTTTCCTTATTTAGTCGCTGTTTCCTGTTCTTGTTAATCCCGTCTTTTTTTGCGCTCTTTACAAAACACATGTTACGACTGAATAAAGTCTTTTCATACAGTGTAATAAACCGCATCAGACTGCGTTCAGTGCTAACGTCACCTTACTACAAGCCCCGCCCACTTCTGAACAGTGGCGTTTAATTTGACAGTTGGTGTACAAAGAGAGGTGTACACACAGAGGTAGACATATGGAAAAGTACATCATGTACATGGTTAAATATGGTGGTGGCTCTTTAATGTTTTGGGACTGTTTTTCTGCCAGAGGACCTGGACATTTTGTTAGGATACATGGCATCATGGACTCTATCAAATACTTCCTCTGCCAGAAACATTAAAATGGGCAATGGATGGATCTTCCAGCAGGACAGTGATCCAAAACATACATCAAAATCAACACAAAACCTGACTATTGACCACAAAATCAAGGTCCTGTCATGGACCTCGACCAGGACAAATTAATTGGCCAGCCGATTTGCCTGACCCGAACCCCATGGAGAATCTATGAGAGACACCAGACCCAAGAATACAGACGAGCTAAAAGCCGCTATCAAGGCAACCTGGTCTTCCAGAACACCTCAGCAGTACCATCTGATTGCCTCCATGCAACGTGTAATTGAAGCCAAAATACATGTTTTCTAGCTAGCTAATGTTATTTTAACTAATATTATATAATTCAAAACTAAGCTGATTAAATTTGCGATTGGCTATACACTACACTGATATCTTATTAGCATCTTTAAACGTTTCATGTTACTGACCTTTCTTTTCCCGCACAGTTAGTGTCGCATTGTTCTTCATCCTCGTCTTTCGTTCCGCACTGAATTAAGTGTTCGTAAGACTCCAATTTCTCCCTCAATGCTTTAATTGTCTCTTCTACAAGACAAAAAGAGAGAAATGTTAGCAGCTACAGTTTCCTAAACAAATGACAGACAGAGGGAGGTGTACATATATATATAAAAAACACACACACACATTTACGTTACATTTACATTTAGCAGACGCTTTTATCCAAAGCGACTTACAAATTAGTGCACATTCACACACCAATGGTAGCAGAGCTGCCATGCAAGGTGCTAGCTTGCCATC
>JAFFST010054648.1:156748-166748 GCA_022414735.1 Noturus placidus | reverse complement strand
AGAAAAGCTGTGAAAATGTTCCCAGATTAGCCGCCTGGACTCCGTAACGATGGGGTTTGAGCCACATATGACGTATTTACGCCAGAAGATGACAGCTGGTGTTTAAGTGACTCTGCTGTAATGAAGACACGAGACATGAAACACGACGCTGGCGCCCGCCAGAGGAAAAATAACAGGCTGAGAGCGACACACACTTGTAGTTAGCATCACAGATTAGACACATCTGACAGCATAAACAAACCAAACCCGCTAATTTCTGTCTGAATGTTGTACTTCACACAGATCTGTCAAAGCCAGCATGTGGTGTGGTGAGAGCGGTGGTCTTTAAGGATCTCACCACGGCTACAGCTACACTTTATGTCTCGCTAATGTACCCTGTCCTCTCAATGTGATGCTAGCTAGCTTATTTAATAGCAAGCTAAGGTGAGGTAAATGTCAAACCAGATATAACTTCTATTTAAAAAAATAAATAATAAAAAAAGACTTAATTTATGAGTGGTGTGTTATAATTAACTACGTAAAAATTTTTTAACCTAGCATTGCTAATTAGAACACAAGCTAATTCTGCTAATAACGCTCTGAGGCAACGCAGCACAAGTCTCACTTCTGCCTTTCTCCCCGCTTCCCTTGAGACTGATGATTGTTTTGGTAACAGCAGGGGCACTATGTGTACAGTACTCTGTGTGTGTGTGTGTGTGTGTGTGTGTGTGTGTGTGTGCGTGTCATACAGGAGCAGAAAAGTCTAATAAAATGCTGTTACACACTTTACAGTCCTGTGGGAGAATTAAACAGTTCCAGATGTTTCTGTGTACAAAAAACATCTGGATTGACTCAGACAGCTGGAGAGACTAAGCTTCTGTCTGTCTCTTTCTCTTTCTCTCTCTGTGTCTGTCTCTCTCTCTCTCTGTCTGTGTCTGTCTCTCTCTCTCTCTCTCTATCTCTCTCTCTCTGTGTCTATCTCTCTCTCTCACTCTGTCTACCTCTCTCTCTCTCACTCTGTGTCTACCTCTCTCTCTCTCTCTCTCGTGTCTACCTCTCTCTCTCTCTCACTCTGTGTCTATCTCACTCTCTCGCTCTCACTCTGTGTCTACCTCTCTATCTTACTCTGGGTCTACCTCTCTCCCTCTCTCTCACTCTGTGTCTACCTCTCTCACTTACTCTGGGTCTACCTCTCTCTCTCTCTCTCTCTCACTCTGGGTCTACCTCTCGCGCTCTCTCTCTCTGTGTCTACCTCTCTCTCTCTCTCTCTCTCTCTCTCTCTCTGTCTACCTCTGTCTATCTCTTTCTCTCTCGCTCTCTCTCTCTCTCTCTGTGTCTACCTCTCTCTCTCTCTCTCCTCTCTCTGTGTCTACCTCTCTCTCTCTCTCTCTCTCTCTCTGTGTCTACCTCTCTTTCTCTCTGGGAATCTTGTTCTCTTATTCTGTCTGTCTGTTTCTATTACTGGTTCTCACTGTCCCTATCTATCTATTTCTTCATCTCTCTTTCTCTCACTCTTTTCTGCCTCTCTCTCTCTGCATGTCTGTCTCTTTCCCTCTTTTCTGCCTCTTTCTCTGTCTCCCTATGCATCTCTCTCTTTCTCTCCCTCTTTTCTGCCTCTCTTTCTGTCTCTCTGTTTCTCTCCCTCTCTCGATCAATTGTTTTTAAAAGTCATATGTTTATTACTGAGAGACTTTTTCCTGTCAGGAAATGAGAGTGTATTCAGGAGGCAAGAAGCCTTGTGGCCTGTTCAGTGTGTGTGTGTGTGTGTGTGTGTGTGTGTGTATAATATATATATATATATATAAAAGACAAATGATGCCATATTATCAGCTTCCTTCTAAGTCTGCAGAGACCAAACTGAGTGTGTGTTAGTGAAGACGTCTGACAAAAACATTCCCCTCTCCCTCTCTCTCTCTCTCACACACACACACACACACACACACACAGAAAGAGAAGGAAGTTTAATCACTCTATATTTATAGCTGCTTAGTTGATGAAGGACTGAAACTGTAGGGTTTTTTCTGTATCACTGAAACACCCAGAGGACTGCAGTAGACAAAAGCCCCTCTCTCTCGCTCTCTGTCTCTCTCTCTCTTTCCCTCTATGTCTCTCTTTCTCTCTCGTTCTCTCTTTTCCTCTCTCGTTCTCTCTCTCTGTTTTTCTCTTTCCCATTCTCACTCTCTGTCTCTCTATGTCTCTCTTTCTCTTTCTGTCTCCCTCATTCTCTCTTTCCCTCTCTCTTTCTCTCACTCTCTCTCTCCCTGTCCCTCTCGTTCTCTCTCTCTCTCTCTCTTTCACATTCTCTCCCTCTCTCTCTCTCTCTCTCTCTCTCTGTCCCTCTCGTTCTCTCTCTCTCTTTCCCATTCTCTCTCTCTCTCTCGCTCTCTCCCCCTCTCTCACACACACACAGACACGTGGATTCAGCAGTGACCGGAGAATGATTTAATCTAATTCCTGTTAAATAATCAGCAGCTTGTGTGTGAACACAAACTGATACGTTACTGGGAAAAAGGACGACGTCTTCATGACTATTTACAGTACAAACACACACACACACACACACACACACACACACATGCTGTCGCAGCACTCCAGGGTTTTAATATAACTAAAAAAAGCAGCGCTGACAGGAAAAGAAAAACATTTGGGGGGTTATTTCCTGAATATCCTGTACAGTCTGCAGATTCTTCAGGAAAAACGTTTCAAAGTAAAAAAAGAAAAAAGTTCAAAAACTAAACCACAGGCCCATAAAACTGCTTTATATATTTATGGACTAAAACAGTTTCGTTAATATTTATTCATCACTTCCTTTCCATCTTTGTATTTTTGATCCGTCTGTAAAACACGCCGCAAAAGAAAAAACATCGTTTAGGACGCTTTGAATGTTATATTCCGCGTGTGTAAATTCTTAAAAACGCGCAATTCTTGTTGATATCAAAGTGCTGACGGACGAAAACATGAAGACACACACGCTGCTTTCACACTTTTTTTTCACACTGTTTCTTTTCTTTAGTTTTTTCTCACACACCAGCACACGTTTTGTGTAATATAGAATCCCATGACAAGCGGCATTTTTCACACAGCTTACAAAAAGAAAGAAATGTGAAAAGTGTCGAGTGACAACAAGCGATTTTTGTTTTTAACCTCTGGACCAATCAGGCTGCGAGCTTGGAGGTGAGTGAGGAAAACAAACTGATGCTGAATGAGACTTCACGTCTAAGCGGGACGTCGGAGCTCGCAATTACGTCGTTGTTCGACTTCTGTGTGTTTGAGCTACGGAGCGTGGAAAGGTCGGGAATGACGAGATACGAGTTACGCTCGGGGAATGCAGCATTAATTCCTCAACGTTCTGTGTGTTTCGGTGAGAAAGAGTTCATAAAGGACGTTCTCTACAGAGGAAGAAGGAGAAGAACAGCAATGTGTCTTACCTCAGACTGGAAGCCCTTTAACAGTGGAGTGATGTGTTCGTGTAAATCCTGCAACACACACACACACACACACACACGATGAGTCTGGGATGTGGATGTAAACCTGTAATTAAGTGTGTGACACACAAGCGCTGCAACAGATTTAATGACTGTATTTAACGCCAACTTATTCACACACTCGTGATTGGTGCTTTTCTGTGACAGCCAATCAAATCCCCCGATACACTGACGTCACTAAATATGCTCTAATGGTAAATAATCATTACAACATCGTCCTGATTCTGTGCTCCTCAGACACTCCTGCTTCCCTCTTCTCCAGGATCCTGTGTAACAGATGTGAATTCCAGCCAATCACGCTGATATGAAATGTTTATAGTGGGGGGAAATACAGGCAGACCTCATCCTCTCCCATCACACACACACACACATACACACACAGTCATTAAGGTAACTTTCCAGGCTGCTTTGTCAGCAGTAAAGTTTCCAGCTGCGATGTTTTCATGGATCTCGGCGCTCACACCACGGGAGTAATGGCTTCTTGAGCTCGGACATAAATTCAGAGCGCTGTATCTGGAACAGGAAGCTGATTTATTGCAGCGCCGCAGACACAAAAACCCGACTTTTTTCCCCCATCTATTTACCCGCACGAGGAATTTGCAGGAGGGAGGGGGGCAGGAGGAACGGCGCAGCCGTGATGTGAGAGATAAACTGGTTTGAGGGGAATTACAGGGATTTCTTCTCCTCCTGATCTCACTGCTGACGCATCGATGATGTGTTCACTCGGCTTGTGTGCATGCATGCGTGTCTGTGTGTGTGTGTGTGTGTGTGTGTGTACCGGACTGTGATAAGAACAGAATGTAAATCAGCCAGTCAGACCACGTACAAGACTCGGAGCTGCACTGCAGCGTGTTCTGGTTCAGTGACGAACAGCGTGACCGTGTTCTCTTTTCACACCCGTGGACTGGAAAAAAAACGTTCTGAATCTGAAAACTGTGAACTCAGGGGCAAAAACTTCTGCACGTTCTTGAAATAAACAGCGTTCTCTGTTTTCTCTAAGCGTGGGTTGTGAACGCGCTGCCAGAGTTTTCGTCTACGTGCCGCAACTTCACGTTCTCTCGTGTACAAATTTCTCGTCTGGGTGGGGCTTAACAATGATTTACTCTCATTGGCTAGTGAGATTTGGACCTGACCTGGAAGTAGAGACTTCAGTGTGGAGAGTTTTGGAGAACGTTCCGGATGCGATTCTCTGTATAGTTACAGTGTTTGTACCTTTAAGTGGATAGGACTTACTTACTGAGTCAGTGTATTCATGAGTAATTAATATGTGTGCTTTGGGTACAACTCGTACCGCTATCTATTCGAAATAAGCTCTCAGGAGCGTCATCATCCTCCTCCTCCTCCTCCTCGTACTCAGCTGGACACTCGAGCCGTCTTTATTTCTTAGCATACTATTTAAATCAAAAATCTTTTTCTGATTTAAATTTGAAGACTAGCTCACTAGTGATGTTAAATATTAGCTAGCTAGCTAGCCACTGGGTACAGTGGCACATTATAATAGTTCACCAAGCATTAGCTATGATCACACAGCTAGCAAACTTGAATACAAGTGTTAAGCGTACAATACTGTGGGTTATATAACGTTAGCTCGCTAGTTAATAAGCTCGCTAGTTAATAAGCGGCTTCCTTGGATTTCTGTATAAAAAAAGAAAATTCTGTAGTAACGCCACAGTTGTGTGGATACACAAAGACACTAGTTCAAATTACACAAAATGTCTGTCTCTCTCTCTCGCTCGCTCGCTCTGTATGTTTGTCTCTCTCTCTCTGTCTGTCTCGCTCTGTCCCTCTCTCCCTCACTCTGTCTGTCTCTCTCGCTTGCTCTGTCTGTCTCTCTCGCTTGCTCTGTCTGTCTCTCTCTCTTGCTCTGTCTGTCTCTCTCTCTTGCTCTGTCTGTCTCTCTCTCGCTCTGTCTGTCTCTCTCTCGCTCTGTCTGTCTCTCTCTCTATCTGTCTGTCTCTCTCTCGCGGTCTCTCTCTTTCTCTCACTCTCTCTCTGTCGCTCTGTCTCTCTCTCTCGCTCTGTCTCTCTCTTTCTCTCTCACGCTCTCTCTTTCTCTCTCACGCTCTCTCTTTCTCTCTCACGCTCTCTCACTCTGTCTCTCTCTCTCGCTCTGTCTGTCTTTCTCTCTCGCTCGCTCTCTCTCTCTCTCTCTCTGTCTCTCTCTCTCGCTCTCTCTCTCGCTCTGTCCGTCTCTCTCTCTCGCTCTGTCCGTCTCTCTCTCTCGCTCTGTCTGTCTTTCTCTCTCGCTCTGTCTGTCTTTCTCTCTCGCTCTGTCTGTCTTTCTCTCTCGCTCTGTCTGTCTCTCTCACTCTGTCTCTCTCTCGCTCTGTCTGTCTCTCGCTCTGTCTGTCTCTTGCTCTGTCTGTCTCTCGCGGTCTCTCTCTTTCTCTCACTCTCTCTCTCTCGCTCTGTCTCTCTCTTTCTCTCTCACGCTCTCTCTTTCTCTCTCTCTCTCACTCTCTCTCGCTCTGTCTCTCTCTCTCGCTCTGTCTGTCTTTCTCTCTCGCTCTGTTCGTCTCTCTCTCTCGCTCTGTCCGTCTCTCTCTCTCGCTCTGTCCGTCTCTCTCTCTCGCTCTCTCTTGCTCTGTCTGTCTCTCTCTCTCTCTCTCTCCGTCTCTCTCTTTCTCTCTCTCTCTCTGTCTGTCTCTCACCTCTGTTGTGTGTTTCCTGAGCTCGTCACTCTGGTCGATGAGTTTCTTTCGTGTTTGTTCGTTCTCATGCTGTGTGCTGGCGAGAGCGTTGGCGGCAACGTCCAGGTCTTTCTGTAGGACACACACACATGCACGCACACACAAACACACACACACACACGTGTGCACGTACGTTACACCTGCTGATCGTGACTCAGACGATGCTAAACTGGAGGCTTTGAGCTTCTGTCACCATGTGGATTTGTAATAAATGTATAAAATACTGAATGTAGAGCAGAGACTTTCCTGATCTGACTATAGGTTACATTCAAGGTTAAGTTCACACACACACACACACACACACACACACACACACACAGAAAATTCTTTGCTCTGTGTGTGTGTGTGTGTGTGTGTGAGAGAGACCAACTCAGATTAACATCTCAAACAAAGCAGGTCTGATATAAACACAGAAATTATTACACACACACACACACACACACACACACACACAGAGCAACATACAGTACAAAAAGCAAGAGGCATGACGTTCTCAAAACTTCTTAAACTAATCTTAATCTTATAACGAAATAAGACATAGAAAGTCAGGCTGAGGTGTTGCACTTCAGTGAGAGACGGAAAAATGTCGGGAATATTTTGATATTCCTAAGTACACGGTCAGAGTGTGAGTTTTTTTGTTGTAGTTATACGTGTGCGTGAATACATTCAGAGACGACGGTGATATTGTTCAGTGTTGTGTGTTGCAGCGTAACTGTGTGATGGAGGAATGCACTCTTGTACAATTGCAATAAAGTTATTTGTGTTTGTGTCGTTCTTTCTTTTTTTAGGAAAAGTTTCCTGAAGGTTTCCATTAAAGGTTTTATTCCCTTCATAAAACTGCAACAGGAATAAAAACCTCACTCACTCGGGAGGAGTTTGATAACTAATTCAACTACAAAAAATGTCCTTGATAGAGTGGAGGTCACACACACACACACACACACACACACACACACCCATACACACAAACACCCTTCCCCTCCAACATGGACCTACACACACATTTCCCCTCCAACAAGGCCCACACACACACACACACACACACACATACACACAAACATACATACACAAAACGTCTCAACACCATCGACTCCTCAGAACAGACGTTCAGTGCTCAGCGTTTGAAGCTAGCATCTTTACTTTAGCCCTGGAGCTACAATGCTAACGTAGCTAACAAGTACATGTAAGTGTGTGTCCCATAAAATGATTCATTAAAAGGGATGGAGGATTAAAAACTGCATTTTTCAGCCTAATGATGGATTTGCTTCACTGACAGTCGCAGCTCGTTGGACGTCATGTAGAGAGTTAAACAGCAACAGAATCCAAACGCAAACCTTTAATCGGCTCTAGACCTTTTATCTGCTCACCTGTAAGTGAAACAATGAGGAAATAACACACACCTCTACATTTGGTCCCTTAACAAAATGTATGCTAATAATATTCTATAGCGCCGGGAAAAAAAAAGTATTGGTACGGGTAAATAAAGCGTGCGCTTTATTCATCAGCATCAACACCAGGAAACACAGAACAACGCACTTATGGATACATGATCCAGAAACAAACATCTCAGAAAACAAAGATGAGATGATGAGGTGATAAGGAGAGGAGAGGATAAGGTGATCAGACAAGATCATAAGGCTTCGTAAGGACACTTGGACACATAACAGCATGAACAATGAACAAAAAAGAAGAAGAAAAAAAACAACTTCAAGTACTAACACAAATCAGATGAACACAATCAAATAACAAACCAGGTCCAGAAACACACAAGCACTAAGAGCGGGTTGCTACGGAAACGGTGACACAACCCCAGCCATGTGATGAGGAACAGTCCACTAAACCAGTGGTTTTCAAAGAGGGGGCCAGGGGGGCCTCAACAATTTGGTGTGAAAAATAAATTCTCACTCTCAGACAACCAAACACACACACACACACACACACACACACACACACATACACATAGACATAGACATAGACATACACACACACACACACACACATACACACACACACACATACACACACACACACATACACAATCATATAAACACATACACAATAAAAAGGGGGATATATTCGGAAGTTTGTATTTTTAATGCGTTTTAAAGACATCTTGCAAAAGGGGGGCCTCGGTCACATGTTAATGCCATTTGGGGGGTCTTGCCCTGGAAAGTTTGGGTACCACTGCACTAAACTACAGTGTCCAACAGCCTTCATCAGAAACTGATGATTAATACACTGGACACGGAGTCTCTGACTGAACACTGACTAAATGAACAACGAGGCACACACACACACACACACTCTGGAGTGAGCAAGCACTCACTTATCACCTGGTTTGGGACGGAGCCGATAAGCCCACCAGCTGATCAGCTATAAGTTAGCGGTAAAGGTTAGCATGCTTCATAAATCAGTGGTCAGAAGAAACATGGCGGCACACAGAGAGAGACACGCCCCGATTACACTTCTTCTTAATACAATTACAAAAGTCTGCCGATACCCGACGCTGAGCCGATATAGATATCGTCATGGTGACCAAGTGACACTGTGTGAACGGCTGTTGCTGAGTTACCGGAAAATTAACAGACATGACGCTCTACGACTGTCTGTCTTTCTCCCTGTCTGTCTCACTCTCTCCCTCTAGTTCTCAGTCTGTCTCTTTCGGTCTATCTCTCCCTTACATGCTCTGTCTGTCTCTCTCCTTCCATATCTGTCTGTCTGTCTCTCTCTCTCTCCCTCATGCTCCCTGTCTGTCTGTCTCAATCTCCCTCACGCTCTCTGTCTGTCTGTCTCTTTCTCCCTCACGTTCTCTGTCTGTCTCTCTCCTTCTATGTCTGTCTGTCTCTCTCTCCCTCGGTCTGTCTATCTGTCTCCCTCCAGTTCTCTGTCTGTCTCTCTCTCCCTTATGCTCCCTGTCAGTCTGTCTCACTCTCCCTCACGCTCTCTGTCTGTCTGTCTCTTTCTCCCTCACGCTCTCTGTCTGTCTCTCTCCTTCTATGTCTGTCTGTCTCTCTCTCCCTCGGTCTGTCTATCTGTCTCCCTCCAGTTCTCTGTCTGTCTCTCTCTCCCTTATGCTCCCTGTCAGTCTGTCTCACTCTCCCTCACGCTCTCTGTCTGTCTGTCTCTTTCTCCCTCACGCTCTCTGTCTGTCTCTCTCCTTCTATGTCTGTCTGTCTCTCTCTCCCTCGGTCTGTCTATCTGTCTCCCTCCAGTTCTCTGTCTGTCTCAATCCTTCTATGTCTATCTGTCTCCCTCCAGTTATAGGTCTGTCTCTCTCTCCCTCACGCTCCCTGTCTGTCTGTCTCTCATTCCCTCACGCTCTCTGTCTGTCTCGCTCCCTCTCCCTCACGCTCCCTGTCTGTCTGTCTCTCATTCCCTCACGCTCTCTGTCTGTCTCTCTCCGTCTCCCTCACGCTCTCTGTCTGTCTGTCTCCGTCTCCCTCACGCTCTCTGTCTGTCTGTCTCTCTCTCCCTCACTCTCTCTGTCAGTCTCTCTTTCTCCCTCACGCTCTCTGTCTGTCTCTCTGAGTGTTTCCAGATGTGTGTGAATAAATCGGTGCTTTGGGATTTCTGTCTGTCTGACAGGGTAACGACAAGCCGCAGAGTGTTAACACACACGTGTACGGGTCAGACTGAGAACACGCTGAGGAAAATTTATCCAGAAAGTACTGTCTTACAGACTGAAAACCTACACACACACACACACACACACACAGACCGCAAAGACAGAGAGAGAGAGAGAAAGAGACGGGTAATTCCACACGTCCCCTCCTCCATCTGTACTTGAAATGGACAGTTAATTATGCAGCTGCTGTCTGCAATCTCACTGAACTCTTTGTGTGTGTG
>JAFFST010054648.1:145897-156728 GCA_022414735.1 Noturus placidus | reverse complement strand
GGGGGGGGGGGGGGTGTACACGTTCTCAGTCTGTAAGCAAGTAAGTGTCATCATTTCCACATTGTTTCTGCACTTCACTAATAAGCAGGGGATAAAACACACACACACACACACACTATTATTATTATTATGTATTAAGCTGAATCGAAGCTACTGATTGGTCGGCTAAAGTTTGAAGTTTCACACTTTAATCTGAAGACGGGTGTGTGTGAGTGTGTGTGTGTGTGTATGTGTGTGTGTAGATACACAGAGACACCCTTGTCCTGTTCATCTTTTAAGTCTGCATTAAAGCAGCAGCAGCCCACACACACACACACACACACACACACACACACACACACACACACACACACCACAACACACAGACACATACCACAGCAATTTTAATTCCCAGGTGTTTGTTAATGAGCAGTTACATGATATACCTCCAAACTGAGAACACATTATACTATTATTAAAAATATGCTCACTCCCTGAGTCCTGATCAGATGTAGGCTCCCTCGGTAGGGCACAAATCATAATGGAACACACTTTAACTTGCTACCCACCAGAAATGTCACGCTATATCATATCAGAGATTATTCTTTGTGTGTGTGTGCGTGTGTATGTTTACAATTCAGGTCTGAACAAGACGAGCGACTTTATATCTAGATAAGGGACAGAAGCACTTGTGTGACACTCTAATCTCTGCTCATGGTGTACACACAAAGACACGCACACGCAAAAGTAAAAGTTATGGAGGTGAATCAACAAAGACAAAAGTCATCAGTCCACTCTGGGTGTGTCCCAAAGCATACACACACGCACTGTTTACTTTTTAGGCCATGTGTATATGATGGGTGCATTATGGGTATTCTGTAGAATCTGGAGAATTAATTTTTGAATAAGTATGTGTGTGTAAATGTGAGAGAAGTGTTTGATCGAAGTGGAGGCAGCGGTTATATTCTCTCTCTCTCTCTTTCACACACACGCAGAGCTGCAGTAAATAAAATAACATCACACAGACCACCGTGAGAGTGAGTGTAATGAAACACAGCCCTCACTTCATGGCAGCACACGCCTCTGTGACGCGCTGCCCGCAGGAGAAGAAGGTGGCGATGTGGGTGGTCTCATAACACACACTCCTGACTCCTCTAATCCCACATAATTACAGCGAGACAGAATCACCGATGCCCGAACCGAAGGGTCCCTCAGTGGAGGGAGCAAGTGATGAACAACGAAGGGATCGGAAACACGCTTTGTTTTGGTTTAGTGTTACAGAAGGACCCGTTACGACGTAAAAAACCTGTGACATCACAATCGCACACTCGGACATCCACGTTTACATTAATACGTGTTATCTGAGGCTTTTTCACTCTCCTGACATGCGTCAGGATGCCTGGGAATGCGTCTCAAATCTCACACTTGCGCACTATATCAGCTCGTTTGCTTGAATTTTAAAATCCTTGCATGTGACCTTGAAACTTACTGAAAGCTCTGTTCCGTGTTCCAGCCTTCTGGATTGTCTAGATTAGTAAATACTTTTAAATGTACACAGTACGATCCGTAGTGTTGAATTAACACCCAGCGTGTTCGTTTGTATCCGTATAAACACTGTAGGGTGAAAATTCAATGCTCTTGGTGATAAATCAACGCTCGGGATTTTATTGTATAATGTCAGAGTTTTAGATTTGAGACACGGATCATGACGACGATCACGACGACGGTGTAAAATTGATGAGCGACACAAAGCTCATCATAGACTACGTTTACATGGACAGCAGTAATCTAATTATTCACCCTACTCTGAGTAAGACAATACTCTGATTAAGGAGTTTACACGAGTCGCTTTTAGAATACTCCTTACATGTACCCGTTTGACATGTTATAGAACACAGAGCAATTAACGTCACACGTCATTACGTCCCCGTGCCACGCCGTCAGACGTCCATCCAGAATTTCACGTATCAACATAGTTCGTCTTCGTTATGGTACCGTATACAGTTTTGGGTGTTTCATTTTTAATTTTACGAAAGCTTCAAGTGCAGTCAATTATTTGTCGTGCTATATGCGCACATAGACGACTGCTTGAAGCCGTGGGCTGCGTCCCAAACCACGTACTTATCTACTATATAGTAGCTGAAATACGTGTATATACTACTATGTAGTAGGTAAAAAAGTAGGTAAAAAAACGGTTTCGGACGCAGCCGTACTCTCTTGTTTGCCGTCAAAGGGCCGTGTGCACGTGTCCTTTCACAAAATGCGGTGAAAACTCCCACACGGTGTTAATAGTGTGATTAAGCTGTTTACATGTCTATAATGCGACTAAAACAGGAATACTCCACATGTCTTAATTCAATTTGTGTTTACTTCGAGTATGACTTTAGTCGGGTTAAGGTCTTCAATAATGGCTAGTTTCTTAATCAGCGTATCGTCTTAATATCAGACTGTCGTTGTCCATGTAAACGTACTGACTGGGTTTAACGTCGCTGTGCATGAAATCTCTAAACATGTGACACTTCCACTCGGAAACCTGACGGACGGGGACGACATCATAAAGTGTTCACAGTAGCTCTGTGCTCTGTGATATATCTGGAATTGAATAGAAAGTGTAGCGTGATTGAGGTTTGGGGGTCACGGAAAATTCACAAGGTCAATTCGGGGTCGTTTATACACAGTTTGCCTATTTGTATAATATTGCCTCCTGGTGTATGTAAAGACGGCACCGATCGGACTGGTACCTGCGAAAACCAGAGGAACGGAGAAAAAATTGAAGAACCCTGAATTTTACAACAAACTCGAAAAATAAAATGTTAATCCCCTGAAAATAATATGCGATAATGTGGAGCTCTTCCACTGTGACTAGAACACCTTCAAATTCGGTCTCTATCACCTCTTCATTTTAGATCCTCATATTATATTACATATACATATATTTGTATATATATATATATATATATATATATATATATATATATATATATATATGTGTGTGTGTGTGTGTGTGTGTGTGTGTGTGTGTGTGTTAGCTATCCAGATGTAACAGCACTGTTTAAAAACACTAATGTAAAATAAAAACCTAAATTAGCATGCTAGCATGACTAGCTCATGCAAGCTGAATTACACAAGCTAATATCAGGAACTCTCATACCTTTTAAAATGATCAAATAAGCCCAGCACTGTTGCTTGTTTTTATTATGAGGTAAATAAAGTATAGGAAAAAAAATGTCATTGATATGTTTGGTGTCTGCTAATGCTAATGGAGCTCAGCGTAAACTGCATCGATCAGATCTGTGCTCCACAGCTACTGTGAACTTTTACAAATCCAGAGTTTGAGCGTAAAACCGGTTAAACATCGACTTAGTGACGTCAAACGCTTTGATTATTATTTATTACTTATTATTTACTCAGGCGTGGTGGTAAAGTGCAGGGTTTCAGAAAATCAGCAACAGAACATCGAAATATTCAATAATTAACATCAACTTTAGTGTAAAATGAATTATTAATCCATAACAACAGCCAGCCTGCTTTAACACACACACACACACACACATACACACACACACACACACACAGTCTCAATTAAACTAAATAAACAGTAAACAATTTATTATTCATACGTTAACAAAGGAAATATGTCAAATTATTTAAAATACTGTAATTCACTCACCGACTTTAAACACTGACGTCTTTAAGAGCTTTCTAAGAGGAGCTCCATATTCACCCCAGTGTTACTACACACTCCATCAGGAGCCTCTCTCTCTCTCTCTCTCTCTCTCTCTCTCTCTCTCTCTCCTCGCTCTCTCTCTCTCTCTCCTCGCTCTCTCTCTCTCTCTCTGTTTTCTCGTTAACTTGTATATATAAATGAGCTGGTTGAACTTGAATGAATACACACACACACACACACACACCGTTTTTTAAAGAAAACGTGTTATATTTCCGTCTCAGGGCTTCTTGGTCACGTGATGTCTGGTTGATTGGAAATGAATTGATTAGAGAGAAGAGGAAAAAAGTCGGCGTTTCTATAGAACTAGAGAAACATACACGCACGCGCGCGCACACACACACACGCACGCACGCGCGCGCAGGACCGCGCGCACCGTTGAATCTGCCGCGTGGTTCCTCTTAAAACAATATTAATAAGATAACAGACAAACAAAAGTGTGACGTGGAACTCGCGCGCACTCGCTCACCTGCAGCTGCTGAAGATCAAAGCGCTTCCACCGCTGACACATCGAGCCAGCGCGCGCCGCCGCCGCCATCTTCCCTCATAATGAACCCAATGAGTATATATGAGAGAGAGAGAGAGAGAGAGAGAGTGTGAGTAATTCGGGGTGAAAAGTGGAAAGAGCGCGCACAAAAACACGGAGCGGATCAGCAGGGAGCGCGAGCGGTCATTTAAAATTAACAAATGCTTATATTTAATTTATTACACAGTCACGTGTAGAGTGTTCCTGAGACAGCAACCTTGAATATTTAGTGTCTTCACAGTATATATATATATATATATATATAATTTGTTCGAATATTAGATGTTTTTCTGGACAATTATGAATGAGAAAGCATCAATAATGATGATGGGCTTCATATTGAAATGAAGGAGGATCGCCATCTAGCGGCCCACACACACACACACACAGAGAGAGAGAGAGAGAGAGAGAGAGACAGACACATACTATAGGTTACTTAACATGTAACTAATAAAACTTTCCTTAATTACTTTGATTAAAATTGTGGATTAGCCAGTGTCAGCCAGCGAGCAAACTGTACCTCAGTCAGTCATGACTCAACACTTTAAAACTTTTTAAAGCTTTAAAACACTTTTCCTGACAACAGTAGCCTATAGTTAATATACTTACACATAATATACAGTACAATTTAGCATTTTACATAATAATTAATAACGCCTTACTCCCCACTTTGAGCTTCAACTTAAGTTTAAGGATTTGTCCACACTCCCACGATGGAGAAGGGGCGTGTCCAATATGGGCGAGTGAGAGGCCGTAGCTACTGCGCATGCTCAGGCTCTAACTTTCACCTGCTGTACAAACTGATTTAAAATGGCGCCTTTCAGTTCGATAAAAAATGGCGCCATGTTGTCTACTCTGTATACTGTATGTATACACTACTATATATATATATATATATATATATATATATATATATATATATATATAGCATCTCACAAAAGTGAGAAACCCCTCACATTTGTGTAAATATTTGATTATATCTTGTCATGTGACAACACTGAAGAAATGACACTTTGCTACAATGTAAAGTAGTGAGTGTACAGCTTGTGTAACAGTGTAAATTTACTGTCCCCTCAAAATAACGCAACACACAGCTATTAATGTCTAAACTGCTGGCAACAAAGGTGAGTACACCCCTAAGTGAAAATGTCCAAATTGGGCCCAAAGTGTCAATATTTTGTGTGGCCACCATTATTTTCCAGCACTGCCTTAACCCTCTTGGGCATGGAGTTCACCAGAGCTTCACAGGTTGCCACTGGAGTCCTCTTCCACTCCTCCATGACAACACCAAGGAGCTGGTGGATGTTAGAGACCGTGTGCTCCTCCACCTTCCGTTTGAGGATGCCCCACAGATACTCAATAGGGTTTAGGTCTGGAGACATGCTTGGCCAGTCCATCACTTTCAACCTCAGCTTCTTTAGCAAGGCATTGGTCGCCTTGGAGGTGTGTTTGGGGTCGTTATCATGCTGGAATACTGCATACTGATCATGCTCTGCTTCAGTATGTCACAGTACATGTTGGCATTCATGATTCCCTCAATGAACTGTAGCTCCCCAGTGCTCATGCACCCCCAGACCATGACACTCCCACCACCATGCTTGACTGTAGGCAAGACACACTTGTCTTTGTACTCCTCACCTGATTGCAGCCACACACTCTTGAGATCATCTGAACCAAATAAGTTTATCTTGGTCTCATCAGACCACAGGACATGGTTCCAGTAATCCATGTCCTTAATCTGCTTGTCTTCGGCAAACTGTTTGTGGCTTTCTTGTGCATCATCTTTAGAAGAGGCTTCCTTCTGGGACGACAGCCATGCAGACCAATTTGGTGCAGTGTGTGGCGTATGGTCTGAGCACTAACAGGCTGACCCCTCCCCCAAAAATTCTGTTCTCACTTACGTTACAGCAGCTATAAACAGTGGTTCCCTCACCAGCCTTTCTTTATTCCCTCTCCAAAAGTAAAAAAGACAAAACAAAAAGACGCAAGTTGTACTGTGAAACTGCAAAGAAGGGTAAACTCCTCTGTCCTGAAGGTGTCAGAAAACTTAAAGTTATAGCTTTACCTTTAAATAATTGAGCTTTTGAGTGAACTGCGCCATCTACAGGTAAACCAGCACAGCATAGGCTGATACATCAAATAATAATGATAATTTATTTTCAACTCAGTGATCATACTGAATATCATTTACTGTCATTAGGTTCAATAACGTTGTGAGTTTGTAATGAAGTGCAGACTAGAGACTGCTCAATTCTTTCTTATTAGCAAATAATATAAGCAAAAAAAAAAAACAACCTTTAATGCTAAACATCTAGAATTATCCCTATATTATACCTGTCTAATAAACGAGTTGTTTGTCATGATAAGTCACTGTAACACTTTGAGCTGAATAAAAGTTGCAAAAAAATAAATAAACAATCATCATCATCATGACCATAATAATGATAATAATCGTAATAATAAAGCTATTATTATCTTTCAAGTTAAAAAAGTTATTTCTGAACACTATAGAAACAGACAGAAACAGACAGAAGGCTCCTTTACACCAACTGAGCCGCCTATTGTTTGGTTTCTTAATTTAAACATGCTCTTTTACGCAGAAGAGCTCTCTGCCCTGTGTGTGTGTGTGTGTGTGTGTGTGTGTGTGTGTGCTTGGTAGTTTCCATGTTGGGTATGTGAACAGCAGGTGGAAGGAGTCAAGGTCTGGCTGTTCATTTGTGCGACGACACAAATGTCAGGAATGAGAAGTCTTCCTATAACTGCTCTCACACATGCCAACACCAATCCATCAGTTACCTTCAGAGGGACAGGAGGGAGAAAGGGGTCATAAAAACAAGGGATCTAGGGGGAAATAATAAAAACAAACACCAAGGGAACCAAGAGTAAACAGGGGGGATTAGGGAAACTAAAGAGAACTTGTTGCTTTACATCCATTATCACACCATGATTGACAAGTTCTGAATGGCTGAGATTACTGTGTGTGGACTGGGCCATGTTGAAGGGCAGAGTCATATTGAGGGGCGTGGTCAAGTTGAGGGGTGGGGCTGTGATGAACATTGATTACAACTTCATTAATTTCCGGCACACCAAAATAATCACACCCTCTCATCAGGATTGATATGAATATTGTGTGAGACGTTGAGTTGTTAAAACACGTTACAAAGCCACTACATACATTTTTCATGGGTTCCTCAGGGGTTCTTCAACGTTTCCTCAAAGATTCTGCAGGGTTAGCATAAAAGTTCTAGCTTCTTAAACCATCTAGAACCTCAAAATTTTCCACAGGGATACACAAACCAAACACATTAAGGTCATCATCATTTCATGAATGACTGAAAACCTTTTCTAGCCATTAGAATGCCATTAGAAACCACCTCTAGCCATTGTGGCTCAGTCGGTAGAGCGGGTTGTCCACTAATCCGCTAATCGTAGGGTTGGTGGTTCGAATCCCGGCCTGGGTGATCCCATGCCGAAGTGTCCTTGGGCAAGACACTGAACCCTAAGTTGCCCCCGATGGCAAGCTAGCGCCTTGCATGGCAGCTCTGCTACCATTGGTGTGCTCTCATTTGTAAGTCGCTTTGGATAAAAGCATCTGCTAAATATGTAAATGTAAATGTAGAAGATAGAGAGTCCAGAGTTAACTATCTATCATTTGCTGACTTCACTTTGCTAACCTCCACCGACATTCGTGTGGAACTCAGAAACTCTGCTGAGAATTCTCTTCATTTTTATTTTCTTTTTTCATCACTTCAGCTGTAAGCCTTCTCCGTTTCTGAGTCTCCTGCAGCATGTGTAACTCGTCTGCATTACGTCACTGAATATTCCACATATTCCGGATATTACAGCTTCTTTTCTCTAAAAAAAATTGATTTCATTCCAAAATCTCACATCTTTTCTCCAGATATCTTCTAATGCAACTCATCAAAACATATTTTTTTTATAGTTTCTTTACTCTGGATATGTTTCTGTGGATCATTAAGTCCAGATATTTTAATAAATATTTACAATATTCAATTACAGTTTACATTTTGATATAAAGACATAAAAATGAATCATCAAGGGTTAATACACTTCCACTGCAGAAGATAACGATGAGATAAATGATGCTATATCTCTTTATCCTTATAATACACACACACACACACACACACACACACACACATTGTTTGAACAATGACATGTGTTCTTAGAACAACACACACACACTGTTCTTAAGATAGCAGGACTTCACACCAAGCAACTGTCCTCTATAATAGCAGGGGACTGTGGTTTGGGGTGGGGGTGTGGGGGTTATCTATGGTGTGGTGGGGGGGTCAGCGTTCAGTCTCTATAAGGAAACAATGCCTCTGTTGTTCCTCCTCTTTTATCTAAACTTAGAACAAATGTCTAAAGGCGCTGGAATATATAAAGCGTAAAAAAAGTTTCTCCTGCGTCTCCTCATCTGTCCTTCAAACAGGAAGAGAACAAGAAGCTCCACACAATGGTAGGCCTCCTTTCCTCTCCTCTACAGATAGATAGATAGATAGATAGATAGATAGATAGATAGATAGATAGATAGATAGATAGATAGATAGATAGATAGATCTGTTCATCAGTTCCTAATATGTGATAACTGTAATACGCTCCTTACACCATGGAGCTGCTGAGTGCTGGATTGTGATTGGTCGTCAGGTGTTGAATAGTTTTCTATAACAGCGGCTCTGACAGTAGCGCATCTGCACATCACAGCTTTATATTAATATATTAGTATTAATGCACTCATTCTAATACATTATCGCTCCACTGATAATAAATGGATTAAAAAAATGTGTGTAATTGTTGATATTTTTAAGGTGAAATGTGTTTATGTAACTGTCAAAGGTAAAGATGTAAATTTAAGTTTTTACGTTTTGTTACGTTTTTTGTGGGTTTTTTTTTAGTCTTAATAAAATGAAGAGAGAGAATAAAGAGAGAGAATAAAGAGAGTGAATGGAGAGAGGGCTGGTAAGGGAACGAGTGTTTATAGCGGCTATAACGTAAGCGAGAACAGGAACTAACTCGCTTCAAAAACAATGTAAATGTAAATGGATAAAAAGTATGATGTGTTCTTTAATTTCTAAAACATTGTAACTGTTGGTAAGTTGCTGTGGTGTAAGAGGAATAAAGCACTTGGGGCCGTACTGTTAGAGGAAAATAATAAGAGTAACTCCACTTCATGTTGGTCTGAATCACACCACAGCTGATTTTACTGAATATAAAGAGTGTAAATGAAGAGCGCCGTGGACCGTTACAGTCACTCATGGGTTAAAGCCAAAACTAATCTAGACAAATGTGTTTAGCGCAATAAATTTAACTGATGTTTAAATCTCAGGCTCCCAAAAAGGCAAAGAAGAAGGAAGCTGCGAGCTCCAATGTGTTCAGCATGTTTGAGCAGTCTCAGATCCAAGAGTTTAAAGAGGTGAGAAATAAGAATAAGAATAAAAAATAAGAATAATACATAGAATAATACGTTTCATGTAGTTGAGATTTAAATACTGCCGTACAAAATACATGTCCTCACATCATATTCCTCCATTTCTTTTGCAGGCCTTCACCATCATGGACCAGAACAGAGATGGATTCATCGACAAAAACGACCTGAGAGACACATTCGCTGCCCTGGGTGAGAGAGAGAGAGAGAGAGAGAGAGAGAGAGAGAGACAGAGAGATACTTTTTTAAATTATACTCTCCTATGTTCTGTGTGTGTGTGTGTGTTACAGGACGTCTGAATGTGGGTAATGATGAGCTGGATGAGATGCTGAAGGAAGCTCCAGGTCCAATAAACTTCACCATCTTCCTCAGCATGTTCGGAGAGAAACTCAAGGGTGAGAGCGAACACACACACACTCACACACACACACACACACACACACACACACACACATCTCTCCATTTACACTAAAGTTTACTTTAAACAGATCCACACACACTTTAAACACACACTAACATCAGTTTTTCTTTTCTGATTTTTCCAGGAACGGATCCGGAGGAGAACATTCTCGCTGCCTTCAAGATATTCGACCCTGAGGGAACGGGCATCATTAAAGGAGAAGAGTGAGTAATGGACTTTATTCACCTGAAAATACCTGAACACTGAGGATATATATATATATATATATATATATATATATATATATATATATATATATATATATATATATATACAGTGCCTTGCGAAAGTATTCGGCCCCCTTGAACTGTTCGACCTTTTGCCACGTTTCAGGCCTCAAACATAATGATATAAAACTGTAATTTTTTGTGAAGAATCAACAACAGGTGTGACACAATCATGAAGTTGAACGAAATTTATTGGATATTTCAAACTTTTTCAACAAATAAAAAACTGAAAAATTGGGCGTGCAAAATTATTCAGCCCCTTTACTTTCAGTGCAGCAAACTCTCTCCGGAAGTTCAGTGAGGATCTCTGAATGATCCAATGTTGACCTAAATGTCTAATGTTGATAAATAGAATCCACCTGTGTGTAATCAAGTCTCAGTATAAATGCACCTCCTCTGTGATAGTCTCAGAGGTCCATTTAAAGCACAGAGAGCACCATGAAGAACAAGGAACACACCAGGCAGG
>JAFFST010054648.1:122033-135281 GCA_022414735.1 Noturus placidus | reverse complement strand
TATATATATATATATATATATATATATATATATATATATATATATATATATATATATATAAATAAAGACTCATTAACATGAATGAACTAATAATTTCAGTAATGAGGGGAAAAAAGATCTTTAAGAATTTTTTTTAAAAAAACTTAAACTTGAAAAACTGCAGGAAAAGTAAAAAAAAAAAACAACTCAAATGAGTTTTACAGAAACAGAAATTAATAACTGGTTTCAAAAGAGACAATTAATAATAATAATAATAATAATAATAATAATAATAATAATAATAATGATATACTCGTGAGCATCTTAAAAGCTAAACAGTTCATATATTTTTACATGCATTATTCTGTAATAAATCATTATGATGTAAATCTACACTGCAGAGAATGAGAGCAGATCTGTACTGTGCTTTTTAATATTAAGGTAATAAATTAGGGTCACGTGGTTTCAACATTAATGAGGATCTGCAGTACTCTGTCCAACATGCATGACTGAGTTACACTGAAACAGGAGAACACACACACACACACACACTCACACACACACACACACACACACACTCACGCACTCACTCACACACTCACACACTCACTCACACACACACACTCACTCACACACACACACACACTCACACACACTCACCAGCTGCTTTGTTGTTCTGCTCCTCTTGTTCACTCTGTTTAGCTTTCTGTTTGCTAACTGCTACAGCGACTAAAATAATCAGCGCTCCAATAATCAACGAAACTGCCACGAGCGCAGCAAACTCCATGACCAAGTCTGCCACGTTACACACTCGTACACTCACACTCGTACACTCACACACACACTCAATCACACACACACTCCCGTGAGTCTCTCTGACACACTGAGAAACTCTACATGGGAACTCTTCCGATTTCCTGACTGCGCATGCGCATTAGCACAAAATGTTTTTTATATATATATATATATATATATATATACGCATGCGTGAAAATAAATTCGCGGAAAAATCTGTCTTGCTAATCGTCTCGACTGATTCGTTACATTATAGTAAGTTATAGTAAACGTACGTTTCAATTAACAATTCTTTTTTTCAGAAATAAAATATAACCGCAGTTGTTTGACTGAGAAGTGAAGAGTAAGGTATAGTGGCAGCTAGCCACCCAATGGAATACAGAGTTACATACCACGTCATCGGCAATACCGGAAGTAAATCGCTGATGTGATGGATGAATGAATGGATGGACTTTGCACACTCCGCACATTCGGTGTAGTTATTACCATTCATCATTATTACAAAAAAATTACTAATTTTAATTACTACACTTGACTAATATATACAATTAAATAGTGTAATTTAATGAATCTTTAAAAACATTTTATTTGTACCCATCAACAGACATTAAATGAAAACCTGATTGCCTCTGCCAGAAAGCTTAAAATGGGCTGTTGTCGGATCTTCCAGCAGAACAGTTATCCCAAACATACATCAAAACCAACACAAAATCAAGATCCTGCCCTGGCCATCCCAGTCCCCAAGCCTGTGAACTGAAGAGGAGAGTTCACCAGTGTGGACCTTGAAATTTGAAGGATCTGGAGAGATTCTGTATGGAGGAACGGTCTAAGATATCTTGCCATGTATTCTCCAACCTCATCAGGCATCATAGGAGAAGACTCAGAGCTGTTATCTTAGCAAAGGGAGGTAGCACAAAATATTGACTAAAAGGGTGCCAATAATTGTTACACACCTATATTTACCAAAGATTATTCTGTGTTGTGTCTGTGTAGGGCGGCTGTGGCTCAATCAGTAGAGCGGGTTGTCCACTAATCCACTAATCGTGGGGTTGGTGGTTCGAATCCCGGCCCGGGTGATCCCATGCCGAAGTGTCCTTGGGCAAGACACTGAACCCTAAGTTGCCCCCGACGGCAAGCTAGCACCTTGCATGCAGCTCTACTACCATTGGAGTGTGAGTGTGTCTCAGTTGTAAGTCGATTTGGATAAAAGCGTCTGCTAAATGAATAAATGTAAATGTAAATGTTTGCTGAGTTCCCTATAAGTACTCCGGTTTCCTCCCTCAGTCCAAAGACATGCATGATTGGCATTTCCAAAGTGTCTGAAGTGTATGAATGGGTGTGTGACTGTGTATGTGATTGTGCCCTGCGATGGATTGGCACCCTGTCCAGGGTGTGCCCCATGATCCCTGGGATAGGCTCCAGGTTCCCCATGACCCTGAAGGAAGGATAAGGGGTATAGAAAATGGATGGATGTTCTCCTGTTTTAGGAAAAATCTCTTTTGTTGTAGGACAGCGTGACAGGTTCTACAGCAACACGTACACTGCAGATAATAGAGGACATTGAATTACATCACAACAGCTGCTACAGAGCTTCTGTTTATTGGCAACAAAAAAATAATTAAAAATGATAAGCCCAGTATGATACTGATAATCTTTATTTCTATCCATTTTTCCTTAATTTCAGAGAAATAATTCAACATCCTCTCTGTCTCGTTTTCCAAATAATGGAAACACAGATGTGCCTGTGACGCTGCTTCTCTCACAGCTGCAGTTTAAATACGGGCATCTGTTCTCTAAAAAACCCCCCAAAAAAAAACAACACCAAAACAAAACACATCCAGCTTTGGATTTAGATGGAAGTGCAGGTCAACACATAATTACTGAGAGTGTAAATTAATCCAGAATTCATCTGAACATAATTGCTACATTTTCCATCATAACGTTCAACATGATTCTTCTTCGGTGACCTGAAATATGACATTTTATGGTCAAAGCGACGTGTCTGGCTGTGTTTTCATGTCACTGCCTTCAGATGAGTGAGAGTTTAAAAGTGTTTGCTGGTGTTTTCGCTCTCAGTAGCTGAACATTTGCGGCTCTGCGGCTGGAGGCTGTGTAGGCCCTGAAGCCTGGGGCTGGATTTGATGGCTTTGCACGAGATTACACTGCGATTCCTGGGGAAGCTGAGCTTCAGGGTCCTGGGAGTTCTGGGTGTCCTGAGGCTCATCGTGAGCTCTGCCTACCGTCATGGTTGCGGTCACGTGATTCTCATCCGGTGTCACTTGACTCGTGCCAGCGGTCACATGACTTGTGTCCGTGGTCACGTGACTTGCTTCTGTGTTTGTGATGGGCCTCCAGGCCTCCAGAGGGTGTGATATGGGATTGACGAAGGTAGTGAGGTTGATGAAGTGAGCGACGGACTGTGCGTTCGCACCGTCCGCCTGCACACTGGAGCCATTGACGGGGTCAAAGGTCACGGTGAGAATGGAGCTGTCGAGGGTCAGAGGTCGTTCCACGGCGACAGGCTGCAGGCTGGTGAACTGAGCCGCCGTGTTGATGGGCGTCACCCTGATGTTGGTCAAACTCACCGAGGTGGTGGGAGGGGCGCTAGGGTCGGCCAACACCACCACCTGTAAGGGGCGGAGTAGAGGTCAAAGGATAAAACACCCTGTTAGAAAATACCTAAAAAAAGGCTTTAAATATATATAAATATCAAAATTAATACCAAAAATCATTATTATTAGCTCACAGAAAAGCTCAGAGATTTTCATATAAATATAATTAATCGAAAAAACCATTCACATAAAAGATTTATTTATATTAAAACAGTTTGTAATTATATAGTTATTTAAATAAATAAAACAAAATATGAAAATATCATGTATAAATAAAGCAATACACACAATAATTCCACATAACGAATTATGATTCGTATATAAAATGATTCATGTAATGATGAATCGTGTATATAAATGATTCTTATAAACAGATATGAACTGTACGGGTGTGTGAGTATGTGTGTGTTACCTGTTGTAAATTCTGCACGGCCGAGTTGGTCTCGTCTCCTGTTGTTGCCGTCGTCGTCGTTGCTGTGGTGAACTCACTGGTTTTTCTGGTTAGCTCTCCATATTCAACTGAATCTGAGAGAATCGACTCCTGCAGCTTCTGCTTCTTCTTCATGGGACTCGAGTTCCTGTGGGCTTTTGCTGCGGAGAGAGGGGGCTGAGACACACACACACACAATCATGTTTAGTGATGTAATTCACACACACAAACACACACACACAAACACACACATACACACCTGTACTATGCTGATGGATGAGGCGTCAATTGTTGCAGCTTCTGGAAGATCATCCAAATACTCCACTCTCACTGTCACCACCTGCATCAGCATGGAAACAACAGGAACTCAAACACACCCCTGATGATCGCAGTAAATTGTGTGGGTGTGTGTGTGTGTGTGTGCGCTTGTACCTCAGGGTGTTTACGGCGTATGTGTCTATTCATGGAGGCTCGTGTCGATACTTTAGTGCCACACATGTGACAGCTCTGAGCCTCCACCTTCTCGTGTGTGAGCTGGACGTGTTTCTGCAGCATGTACTCAGTCACATACTTCTTATCACACACTGCACACGACCATGTCTTCCCCACTAACACACACACACACACACACACAGCATGTTTAACATTTTTAACCTTGTCTCACTCAGTGACTACATTTACATGGACAGCAGTAATCTAATTATTGACCTTACTCTGATGAAGATAATCATGTGATTAAAGTGTTTACATGAGTCGCTTTTAGAATACTCCTGTCATGTACCCGTTTTACATGTTATGGATCATAATTAGATTAAGAGCCCGCGTCATTACGTCACCGCGCCACGCCGTCCGACGTCCCTCCAGAATTTCACGTATCAACATACAGTTCGTCTTCGTTATGGTACCGTATACAGTTTTGGGTGTTTTTATTTTTCCGAACGCTTTAAGTGTAGTTAATTATTTATCATGCTATACGTGCTAATAGACAACTGCTTGAAGCCGTGGGCTGCATCTCAAACCGCGTACTTACTGTCTATATAGTAGAGATACATGTAATTTTCCCCACTACAGGCCTATAGTAGGAACGTATGCGGTTTGGGACGCAGCCGAACTCTCGTTTGCTGTAAAATGTTGAGCACTGCCGTGTGTGATCGTGTCCCGTAACAAAATGCGGTGAAAACTCTCACACGACGTTCATAATGTGATTAAGGTGTTTACATGTCTGTAATACACGTCGATAATGCGACTAAAACAGGAGTACTCCACCTGTCTCAATTCAATTAATTATTGTTTACTTCGAGTATGACTTTAATCAGATTAAGGTAATTAAAAATTGCTGTTTACATGGTAGTTTCTTAATCACAGTATTGTCTTAATCGGGTTAATAGTGGATTATTGTTGTCCGTTTAAACACACTGACTGATGTTCTGAAAATATTTACTGAAATAAACACTGAGCTCAGTCACGTATGTGATATGACGTTACCTGTGTGAATAAGTTTGTGTGTTTCCATCGTGTTTCTCTCGCTGAACGTTTTTCCACACAGCTCACACATGAAGTCCTTTATACCTGCAACAACAACAGCACCACACACACACACACACACACTTCACTCACGAGACTCCGACACCAGAGTGAGGTCACTGCCGTGGTATCGGAGAGGTGTGAGGTGAGTGGAGGTAGTAAGGGTGTTGTGGGTGTGGTGTACCTGTGTGTCTCTTGTAGTGTTTCAGCATGTTGACTTTCTGTGCGAATTTGCGGTTACACTCCTTACACTCGTACTCCTTAATGCCCTTGTGGAGCTTCATGTGGTGCCGCAGGGCGTGTTTCGTCTTCATACCTGCTCTCTCACACACACACACACACACACACACTGCTGTGGATTGTGTATGCACTATATGAGCTGAAAAAGGTGTTTATTATCCAACATTAACTGCGTCATACTTCATGACCTGGTCTTGAGAACTGGTCCTAAATGTATCCCTATTCTCTGCTCTCTATTACCTAGTTCCTGTTCTCTGCTCCCTATTACCTAATTCCTGTTCCCTGCTCCCTATTACCCAATTCCTGTTCTCTGCTCCCTATTCCCTAATTCCTGTAACCTGCTCCATATTCCCTAATTCCTATTCCCGGCTCCCTATTCCCTAATTCCTATTCCCTGCTCCCTATTACCTAATTCCTATTCCCTGCTCCCTTTTACCTAATTCCTATTCCCTGCTCCCTTTTACCTAATTCCTATTCCCTGCTCTCTATTCCCTAAATCCTATTCCCTGCTCCCTATTACCTAATTCCTGTTCCCTGCTCCATATTCCCTAATTCCTATTCCCGGCTCCCTATTCCCTAATTCCTATTCCCTGCTCCCTATTCCCTAAATCCTATTCCCTGCTCCCCATTACCTAATTCCTGTTCCCTGCTCCATATTCCCTAATTCCTATTCCCGGCTCTCTATTCCCTAATTCCTATTCCCTGCTCCCTATTCCCTAAATCCTATTCCCTGCTCCCTATTACCCAATTCCTGTTCTCTGCTCCCTATTCCCTAATTCATATTCCCTAAATCCTATTCCCTGCTCCCTATTCCCTAAATCCTATTCCCTGCTCCCTATTCCCTAATTTCTATTCCCTGCTCCCTTTTACCTAATTCCTATTCCCTGCTCTCTATTCCCTAAATCCTATTCCCTGCTCCCTATTACCTAATTCCTGTTCCCTGCTCCCTATTCCCTAATTCCTATTCCCGGCTCCCTATTACCTAATTCCTATTCCCGGCTCCCTATTACCTAATTCATATTCCCTGATCCCTATTCCCTAAATCCTATTCCCTGCTCCCTATTTGCTAAATCCTATTCCATGCTCCCTATTCC
The DNA here is from genome assembly GCA_022414735.1 of Noturus placidus. Lineage (NCBI taxonomy): Eukaryota > Metazoa > Chordata > Actinopteri > Siluriformes > Ictaluridae > Noturus > Noturus placidus. The sequence continues at coordinate 128,607 of JAFFST010054648.1, read as the reverse complement.
CTAACTCCTATTCCCTGCTCCCTATTACCCAATTCCTATTCCCTGCTCCCTGTTCCCTAAATCCTATTCTCTGCTCCCTATTCACTAAATCCTATTCCCTGCCCCATATTCACTAAATCCTATTCCCTGCTTTCTATTCTCATTTCCATACTCTCTACTTCCTAATTCTTACTCCATAATCCCTACAGTGTAGCACTCCTGATTCTCTAATCCCTACTCCTTGCTCCTTAATCCCTACAGTGTAGCACACTAAGACCAGTAACAGAATAAAATAATGAGCATGGCCCCTAAACGCTTTTCACTTTACAGTTCACATAAACACTAGCGTCACCATCATCCCAAAACCGCACACATGTCTGGATAGGGCGTGTGTGTGTGTGTGTGTGTGTTTGTGTGTTTTCTACCTTTCCCACACTCTGCACACAGGAAATCACGGATGTTATCATGAACTCTCAGGTGCTCCTTCAGCATGTCCTTCCTGGCAAACGATTTTCCACATCGATCACAACTGTGACTCTTCACACCTGCATGTATGCGCGCGTACACACACACACACACATTAAACACAGGATGCAGTTTTGGACACATTACGGTGTGTGTGTGTGTGTAGGTGTGTGTATGTATGTAACACGTGTATGATGTCAGTAGAACTAACACACCTGTGTGGATGATCTTGTGCCTCTCCAGGTTGCCGATGCTGTTGAAGATGCGGCCGCACATGTCGCACGGGTGGATGTACCTGCAACCAGGTCACATGATCAAAACACTGCACATCACTGCGTGGCTCTTTGGAGCTTTACACCATACTGGATTGTGATTGGTCGTCAGGTGCCGAATAATTTTCTAGAACAGCGGCTCTGACAGTAGCGCAGCTGCACATAACAGCTACTACATTATTGTTTCTATAGCAACAGGGACATGTACAGGAGACACTCCCTGTGTGTCTACTTCATGAGTATATTTTGAATTATTTAAAGTACACATGCATGTAGTGTGTGTGTGCATTTGTGTGTGTGTGTGTGTACCTCTGTACAGCGGGGTCAGGAAGCTGTTCTCGGTGAATAACCAGGTGAGCGTTGTAGGTGGCTTTGAGGGCGAAGCGCCTGTTACAGATCACACACCCGTATCCGCGCTCTTTGTGCATCTCCATGATGTGTTTCAGGTAATCACGGCCTTTAGCGAACGTCACCTGAGCAACCGAGTGGACGGAATTCCACCGAATTCAGCAAGACAGACCGGATACGGATCGAAATATTCCAACAAACTGATTACAGTTTGCATCCACATGTATTGTATTGGCAGTTGTAGGACAGAACTGGCTTTTGTGTGTGTGTGTGTGTTATTAACCTGGCACTTTTTACAGCTATATTTGTGATGTTCCGGATCGTCCTTCTCATCCTCATCGTCTGAGTTTTCGTCACTGTCATCCATCGATATTCCGATCTTTTTAATGAAGTTCTCTCGCTCCTGTTCATCCATTAAAGCAATATCCTGAGAGAGAGAGAAAGAGAGAGAGAGCGTGAGAGAGAGTGTGAGAAAGAGAGATGGGGCACACATGCACACACACACATGCACAGTTGTAGTTGGTGTGATCCTCCTCACCTTGAAGTGGACGTGTATGTGATCTCTCAGCACGTCCACGCGGAAGAACTTGCGCCCGCAGATCTCACACGTGTACTTTTTGTCTCCGTGAGTCAGCAGGTGTTTGTTCATGTTGCTGCGACAGGAAAATACCTAGTACACAAACAACATCCGGGTAACACACACATACAACCACATCACATGCTCCACGTCAACACGTCACGACACACGCGGCTCCCTACACACACACACACAGCACTTTACACTCCACTTTCTTGACCGAGCTGATTTTGTGATGCAGATGTGGCAACGCTGGGCGCTTTAATGAGCACTGATACGGAAACATCTCCAGAGAATAAGATAACGTCATGTAAAAGGTCAGGTTTCTCCCGTGTGTAAGATTAGGGCAAATTATTCACAGTGTTTAATCATAGCCCATGATTACTACCCGGGTGCCAATACTTCTGCACTCCTGACTGTCAGTTCTCTGGGTAGAATTCTCACCTTGCCGCAGATGGGGCATGCTGACGGTTCTTTCCTGTATTTCGTTCCTTCTTCTCCGTTTGATTCTATCTCTTCTCTCTTCATGTTCTTCGAGCCTGATGGCACAACACACACATACACCAATGGAGATTATACAACATAACTTAAAAACAGCACCTAAAGAGCTTTTTCTTTTCATCTGTGAGTGTGTGTGTGTGTGTGTGTGTGTGTGCGTGTGTGTGTGTGTGTGAGAGAGAGAGAGAGAGAGAGAGAGAGAGAGAGTGTGGTTGTGTGTGTCTGTGTGAGAGAGAGAGAGGGAGAGAGTGTGTGTGAGTATTTCCTGCTTTCTCACCCATGACGTGGCGTCTCTGGTGGTCCTGCATCACGTCTTTACGGTAAAACATTTTGTTACACACCTCGCAGGCGTACAGCTTCTCCCCGTGCTTCTTCTTGTGTTTGGATAAGTTGCTGTTGGTGGAGAAAAACCTGGAGCAGAGTTCACACTGAAACGTCTTATCATCTGCAGGGACGAGAGACACACACATCTTTACATACCTATACGGCATCTCGCCCTTTACACTCCTATACACCATCTCGCCCTTTACACTCCTATACACCATCTCACCCTTTACACACCTATACACCATCTCACCCTTTACACTCCTATACGCCATCTCGCCCTTTACACTCCTATACACCATACATCTATACACCATCTCGCCCTTTACACTCCTATACACCATCTCACCCTTTACACTCCTATACACCATACACCTATACACCATCTCGTCCTTTACACTCCTATACACCATCTCACCCTTTACACTCCTATACACCATATACCTATACACCATCTCGCCCTTTACACTCCTATACACCATCTCGCCAATTACACTCCTATACACCATACACCTATACACCATAAATCTATACACCATCTCGCCAATTACACTCCTATACACCATACACCTATACACCATCTCGCCCTTTACACTCCTATACACCATCACGCCCTTTACACTCCTATACACCATCTCGCCCTTTACACTCCTATACACCATCTTGCCCTTTACACTCCTATACGCCATCTCGCCCTTTACACGCCTATACGCCATCTCGCCCTATACGCCTATACGCCATCTCGCCCTTTACATGCCTATACGCCATCTCGCCCTTTAGACTCCTATACACCATCTCACCCTTTAGACTCCTAAACATCATCTCGCCCTTTAGACTCCTATACACCATCTCGACCTTTACACTCCTATACACCATCACGCCCTTTAGACTCCTATACACCATCTCGCCCTTTACACTCCTATACACCATCTCGCCCTTTACACGCCTATACGCCATCTCGCCCTTTACACGCCTATACACCATCTCGCCCTATACACCATCTCGCCCTTTACACTCCTATACACCATCTCGCCCTTTACACGCCTATACGCCATCTCGCCCTATAGGCCTATACGCCATCTCGCCCTTTACACGCCTATACGCCATCTCGCCCTTTACACTCCTATACACCATCTCGCCCTTTAGACTCCTATACACCATCTCGCCCTTTAGACTCCTATGCCCTTTACACTCCTATACACCATCACGCCCTTTACACTCCTATACGCCATCTCGCCCTTTACACGCCTATACACCATCTCGCCCTATACACCATCTCGCTCTTTACACTCCTATACACCATCTCGCCCTTTACACTCCTATACGCCATCTCGCCCTTTACACTCCTATACGCCATATCGCCCCTTTACACTCCTATACGCCATATCGCCCCTTTACACTCCTATACGCCATCTCGCCCTTTACACTCCTATACGCCATCTCGCCCTTTACACTCCTATACACCATCTCGCCCTTTACACTCCAATACACCATCTCACCCTTTACACACCTATACACAATCTCACACTTTACACTCCTATACGCCATCTCGCCCTTTACACTCCTATACGCCATCTCACACTTTACACTCCTATACACCATACACCTATACAACATCTCGCCCTTTACACACCTATACACCATCTCGCCCTTTACACTCCTATGCACCATCTCGCCCTTTACACTCCTATACACCATACACCATCTCGCCCTTTACACTCCTATACACCATCTCGCCCTTTACACTCCTATACGCCATCTCGCCCTTTACACTCCTATACACCATACACCTATACACCATCTCGCCCTTTACACTCCTATACACCATACACCTACACACCATCTCGCCCTTTACACTCCTATACGCCATCTCGCCCTTTACACTCCTATACGGCATCTCGCCCTTTACACTCCTATACGCCATCTCGCCCTTTACACTCCTATACACCATACATCTATACACCATCTCGCCCTTTACACTCCTATACACCATCTCGCCCTTTACACTCCTATACGCCATCTCGCCCTTTACACTCCTATACACCATACACCTATACACCATCTCGCCCTTTACACTCTTATACACCATCTCGCCCTTTACACTCCTATACACCATACACCTATACACCATCTCACCCTTTACACTCCTATACGCCATCTCACCCTTTACACTCCTATACACCATCTCGCACTTTACACTCCTATACACCATCTCGCCCTTTACACTCCTATACGCCATCTCGCCCTTTACACTCCTATACGCCATCTCGCCCTTTACACTCCTATACACCATACACCTATACACCATCTCGCCCTTTACACTCCTATACACCATACACCTACACACCATCTCGCCCTTTACACTCCTATACGCTATCTCGCCCTTTACACTCCTATACACCATCTCGCCCTTTACACTCCTATACACCATCTCGCCCTCTACACTCCTATACGCCATCTCGCCCTTTACACTCCTATACACCATCTCGCCCTTTACACTCCTATACACCATACACCTATACACCATTTCGCCCTTTACACTCCTATACACCATCACGCCCTTTACACTCCTATACACCATCTCGCCCTTTACACTCCTATACACCATACACCTATACGCCATCTCGCCCTTTACACTCCTATACACCATCTCGCCCTTTACACTCCTATACACCATACGCTTATACACCATCTCGCCCTTTACACTCCTAAACACCATCTCGCCCTTTACACTCCTATACGCCATCTCGCCCTTTACACTCCTATACGCCATCTCGCCCTTTACACTCCTATACGCCATCTCGCCCTTTACACTCCTATACGCCATCTCGCCCTTTACACTCCTATACACCATCTCGCCCTATACACCATCTTGCCCTTTACACGCCTATACGCCATCTCGCCCTTTACACGCCTATACACCATCTCGCCCTATACACCATCTCGCCCTTTACACGCCCATACGCCATCTCGCCCTATATGCCTATACGCCATCTCGCCCTTTACACTCCTATACGCCATCTCGCCCGTTACACTCCTATACGCCATCTCGCCCGTTACACTCCTATACGCCATCTCGCCCTTTACATGACTACAGAGAGGAACAACGCCAAAAGGATCTCGAATACCAAACTGATTATGCAGTGTGTAATAACATGATAATTACACACACACACCTGTAGAATATACATCATATATAACATATAATAATATAACACAGACACACACGCCTGTACAATATACATTTTATGTAACGTCTACAATATAACACACACATACAAACACACTCAGAGCCGTACCTGTCCTGCAGTTGTGAAATTTCAGTGCGTTTTCTACCCGAAACGATTTCTCACACGTCTTACACTTGTACCTGTACTCCACATCGGACTACAAACACACACACACACACAGTCATCATCTGTACAAAAATCACAAAACAAGCTTCAGAGAAATAAATTGGACAGATTATTCACAAAATCATCTGTTTTCACTCTCTCACACACACACAGTGTGTTACCTCATTCTTGCTGTGTTTGTAGGAGATGTGCTGTTTCAGACTCTCCTTACGGCTGAACATCTTGTCACACTCATCACACTTAAATAGTTTATCACCTGAAACAGAGGAGAGAGTGAGTGTGAGTATACGTACAATAATTAAGTGTGTAATTTCATTTCAGAGACACTGACACACATTTCAGTGCAATTTTAAATACATATACACACACACATACATTATATATATTTATATATATATATATACACACACACACACACACACATATATATATACACATACACATATACATATATACACACACACATATATATATACACATACACATATACATATATACACACACACACATACACATATATACACATATATATATATTTATATATACACATACATATAATATATATATATGTATATACATAATGTATGTATGTATGTGTGTATATAATATATATATTATATATATATATATATATACACACTGTATGTATATATATATATATATATATATATATACACATACACATATACATATATACACACACACATATATATATACACATACACATATACATATATACACACACACACATACAC
>JAFFST010054648.1:111141-121975 GCA_022414735.1 Noturus placidus | reverse complement strand
CACATACATACATACATTATATATATATATGTATGTGTGTGTGTGTGTGTGTGTGTACCGTGAGAGCGGACATGTCGGTTCAGGTTGCTGCTGTTCTGAAACACTTTGTTACACAGGATACACTGATACACTCTCTTATGATCTCCACTCTTCAGCACACGCTTCCTCACCACTGACCTGCAGACACACACACACACACATACAGAGAGTTCATTTCACAGTTCTTTTGTTCATTTCACAGTTCTCTCTGCCTCACACACACACACAGAGAGTAAGAGCATGATAAGTGTGTGCGTTCTCACTTCCCGCTGAGGAGGCAGCGTGTGTGTCGGCTCGGTTTGATTGACAGCTCGTCTCTGTTCCTCACGAGATCCTGAACATCCCTCATTGTCGGAACTGGAGCAGGAGCAGGGGCGTCTACACACACACACACACACACACACACACACACACACACACACACATTAAGGTGTGTGTGCGCTCAGGTTTTGTCTCTCGTTTACAAACGGGGTTTGTCTAATTTTACAAACGGAACCTAAACATAAGTAAGTGAGCTTCAAGTTTCATTTGTTTTTATTGTCATTGCAGCCGTATCCAGTAGAAGAGAGACCCTGATGATCTTCTCAGTTGCCCTCACTATCCTCTGCAGGGTCTCAGGAGGCTCTCAGTGTTTCTTCTGTAGGATGTGCTGAGTATGAGGGGTGGGAGATGGGCTTTTCTCAGAAAGTAGAGGAGCTGCTGGGCTTTCTTTGTGTTGAGGGACCAGGTGAGGTTCTCTGTCAGGCAAACACCAAGGAATTTTGTGCTCTTGACAATCTACACATAGGAGCTGTTGATGTTCAGAGGAGAGCGCTTGCTCCATGCTCTCCTGAATTCAACAACCATGTCTTTATTTTTTTCCACGTCTGGAGACGGGTTGTTGGCTCTGCACTGCTCGGTCCTGTAGCTGCTGCACCTCCTCTCTGCACACTGACTCGTCATTCTTGCTGATGAGACCCACCATGGTGGTGTCAGCAGCCAACTTGATGATGTGTGACCCGGTACTTGTGGTGTGTGTAGGTGTGTGTGTGTGTGTGTGTGTGTGTGTGTGTGATCACCTTTACTGGGTTTTGCTCTCTCTCCTTTCGCTTTGCGTTGTCTGTTCACTCGTTTTTTAGGTTCAGGTGTTGTGAGCGTAGCGTTAGCCTCCGGAGAAACAACCACCGCTACCTCCTGGACAGGTGAGACAGCAGCAGGTGAGACAGTGGAAGGTGAGATAGCAGCAGGTGAGACAGTGGCAGGTGAGACAGCGGCAGGTGAGACAGCAGAGGGTGAGCGGGTCAGCTGATCTGGAACAGAGAATAATCAAGTCAGATGAACACTGCACAGGTGTGCAATAATAAACACACATCACCCACAGTGTTCAACACTCACCTGTACTACTGTCTCTGAGCACAGGGGGCGCCGTCACTGCTGCTCTCTCCTCAACAGTCGCCAGCTTTCCACACAACATCCCTACACAACAACAACAACAACAACCAGAATAACTCAACCATCAAACTACTTTATACTGCAGAGTTCCAACTCACACAGACACACTGTCTATCCATCTGTCTGTCTGTCCATCTGTCTATCCATCTGTCTGTCTGTTCATCTGTCTATTCATCTGTCTGGCCATCTGTTCATATTTCTATCCATCTGTTTGTTCATATGTCTATCCATCTGTCTGTCTGTTCATCTGTCTATCCGTTCGTCTGTCCATCCATCTGTTCATCCGTCTAGCCATCTGTTCGTCTGACTGTTCATCCGTCTATCCATCCGTTCGTCTGGCTGTTCATCCGTCTATCCATCCGTTCGTCTGGCTGTTCATCCGTCTATCCATCCGTTCGTCTGCCTGTTCATCCGTCTATCCATACGTTCGTCTGTCTGTTCATCCGTCTATCCATCCGTTCGTCTGTCTGTTCATCCGTCTATCCATCCGTTCTTCTGGCTGTTCATCCGTCTATCCATCCGTTCGTCTGGCTGTTCATCCGTCGATCCATCCGTTCGTCTGGCTGTTCATCTGTCGATCCATCCGTGTGTTCATCTGTCTATCCATCTGTATATCCATCCGTTCGTCTGTCTGTTCATCTGTCTATCCATCTGTTTGTCTGTCTGTTCATCTGTCTATCCATCTGTCTGTCTGTTCATCTGTCTGTTCATCTGTCTATGGAAAAAAAAACATTTGCACTTACACCTCTACTCTGTGCACTTTGCTTCTTCTAGAACTCAATTAATGGATCTTGTATGGTAGCACTACTAGTATTGTTCTCTGCTTGATTTATCGCTTTGCTTGTATTTTTCTCATTTGTAAGTCTCTTTGGATAAAAGCGTCTGCTAAGTGAATAAATGTCAATGTAAATGTATCAATCTGTTTGTCTGTCTATCCATCTGTCTATTCATCTGTCTATTCATTTGTTTGTCTGTCCAATTGTCTATCCATCTGTCTATGCATCTGTCTGTCTGTCTATCCATCTGTTTGTCTGTTCATCTGTTTATCCGGCTGTCTGTCTGTTCATCTGTTTGTATGTCCGTTCATCTGTCTATCCATTTGTTTGTCTGTCTGTTGATCTGTCTATCCATCTATTTGTCGGTCTGTTCATCTGTCTATCCTTCTGTTTGTCTATCTATTCACCTGTCTATCCATCTGTTTGTCTGTTCATCTGTCTTTCTATCTGTTTTTCTGTCTGTCCACCTGTTCATTTGTCTATCCGTCTGTTTGTCTGTCTGTTCATCTGTATATCCATCTGTCTGTCTGTTCATCTGTCTATCCATCTGTTCATCTGTATATCCATCTGTTTGTCTGTCTGTTCATCTGTCTATCCATCTGTTTGTCTGTCTATTCATCTGTCTATCCATCTGTTTGTCTGTCTATTCATCTGTCTATCCATCTGTTTGTCTATCTATTCACCTGTCTATTCATCTGTTTGTCTGTTCATCTGTCTCTCTATCTGTTTGTCTGTCTGTTCATCTGTCTCTCTATCTGTTTTTCTGTTTGTCTGTCTGTTCATCTGTCTATCCGTCTGTTTCTGTCTGTTCATCTGTCTATCCATCTGTTTCTGTCTGTTCATCTGTCTATCCGTCTGTTCGTCTGTCTGTCTGTTCATCTGTCTATCCGTCTGTTCGTCTGTCTATCTGTTCATCTGTCTATCCGTCTGTCTATCTGTTCATCTGTCTATCCGTCTGTTCGTCTGTCTATCTGTTCATCTGTCTATCCGTCTGTTCGTCTGTCTGTCTGTTCGTCCGTCTATCCGTCCGTCTGTCTGTCTGTCCGTCTATCCGTCCGTCTGTCTGTTCGTCCGTCTATCCGTCAGTCTGTTCGTCCGTCTATCCGTCTGTTCGTCCGTCTGTTCGTCTGTCTGTTCGTCTGTCTATCCGTCTGTCTGTCTGTTCGTCCGTCTATCCGTCTGTCTGTCTGTCTGTTCGTCCGTCTATCCGTCCGTCTGTCTGTCTGTTCGTCCGTCTGTCTGTCTGTTCGTCCGTCTGTCTGTCCGTTTGTCTGTCTGTCTGTCTGTCCATCTGTCTGTCCATCTGTCTGTCCGTTTGTCTGTCTGTTCGTCCGTCTGTCCGTTCGTCCGTCTGTCCGTCCGTTTGTCTGTCTGTTCGTCCGTTTGTCTGTCTCTTCGTCCGTATGTCTGTTCGTCCGTTTGTCTGTCTGTTCGTCCGTCTATCCGTCCGTCCGTCCGTCCGTTTGTCTGTCTGTTCGTCCGTTTGTCTGTCTCTTCGTCCGTATGTCTGTTCGTCCGTTTGTCTGTCTGTTCGTCCGTCTATCCGTCCGTTTGTCTGTCTATCCGTCCGTTTGTCTGTCTATCCGTCTGTTTGTCTGTCTGTTCATCTGTCTGTCTGTCTGTCCGTCCGTCTATCCGTCTGTCTGTCTGTTCATCTGTCTATCCATCCGTTTGTCTGTCTGTTCATCTGTCTATCCATCCATTTGTCTGTCTGTTCATCTGTCTTTCCATCCATTTGTCTGTCTGTTCATCTGTCTATCCATCCATTTGTCTGTCTGTTCATCTGTCTATCCATCTGTTTGTCTGTACATTTGTCTGTCTATCCAGCTGTTTGTCTATCCATCTATTTGTCGGTCTGTTCATCTGTCTATCCTTCTGTTTGTCTATCTATTCACCTGTCTATCCATCTGTTTGTCTGTTCATCTGTCTCTCTGTTTTTTCTGTTCATCTGTCTATCCATCTGTTCGTCTGTCTGTTCATCTGTCTGTCCGTCTGTTCAACTGTCTGTCCGTCTGTTCAACTGTCTGTCCGTCTGTTCAACTGTCTGTCCGTCTGTTCGTCTGTCTGTTCAACTGTCTGTCTGTCTATCCGTCTGTCTGTCTGTCTATCCGTCTGTCTGTCTGTCTATCCGTCTGTCTGTCTGTCTATCCGTCTGTCTGTCCGTCTGTTCATCCGTCTATCCATCTGTTTGTCTGTCTGTTCATCCGTCTGTCCATCTGTCTGTCCGTCTGTCTCTCTCCGTCTGTTTGTCTGTCTGTCCATCTGTTTGTCTGTCTGTTCGTCTGTCTATCCATCTGTTTGTCTGTTCGTCTGTCTATCCATCTATTTGTCGGTCTGTTCATCTGTCTCTCTATCTGTTTTTCTGTCTGTCCACATGTTCATTTGTCTATCTTTCTGTTTGTCCGTCTGTCTATCCATCTGTCTGTCTGTCTGTCTATCCATCTGTCTGTCTGTCTGTCTATCCATCTGTCTGTCTGTCTATCCATCTGTCCTGTCTGTCCATCCATCTGTCCTGTCTGTCCATCCATCTGTCCTGTCTGTCCATCCATCTATCTGTCCTGTCTGTCCAACTGTACGTGTGTGTGTGTACCTGTGGGTGGAGGTGCAACAGGAGGCTTCAGTACGGGTTTCTCCATCTTTTTAGCGTAGAAAGCTCCATACCACACCCTCAGCTCCGCCCCAGGCAACACATCCTGTACAATATACACGAATATATAAATGTGTGTGTGTGTGTGTGTGTGTGTGTGTGTGTGTGTACAGACTGTATGTGTCAAAGACGTGTGTTGTGGTTTTGTGGCAGTCTGACTCACCATGACCTGAACACCTTCACTGTAACAGTAAGAGTTTAGCTCTAGTGTGTGTGTGTGTGTGTGTGTGTGTGTGTGTGTACCTGTGAGGTGTTGAAGTACAGCTCGTCGTCTTGTTGGTACGCTGTAAGGTTTTGGTGTGTGTGATCTGTCGCAGGTCTGACCAGCATCATCCAGTTACAGTCATCCTCATTAGCCGTGTCCAAACACACCACAGAGCCGTCTGTCAGAAAGATCTGTCTCTCACACACACACAGCTATATATTTAACTTCCTGTCTCTAACCTGTTTATTATCATTACACTGCCATAGCGATGTTTCTGTCTGTAATATTTCAAATATTATTATTTCACATTTTACATGTCACTCGACTCCGGTGAACAGGATTATGGGACTGAGAAAGAGAAAGAGAGAGAGAGCGAGCGAGATACACACGTCTATAGTAAGGAATCTTAGAGGATGCTGAAACGTATGTGTGTGTGATACAGAATTCAGGTTGTAATGTACATCACCTGACGGATTAAATAAATCAACTAAGTTACTGTGTGTGTTTTCCTTAATCTGACCTTTAAAGGAAATGGTGTGTGTGTGTTCAGCCGTGTGGCGCGTTTGGCCTCGAACGGGCCGAAGCGTGTCCTCTTGATGAGCCGGCGGAGGACAAACACCCCCTCTGTCCCTCCTTCAGCCGCCCTGATCTCCAGACTGTCTGGCAGAGATGACCTGCACACACACACACACACACACACGGATATGTACAGGTTACATACATACACATACAGCAATGTAAACCTGGTTAAACATGCAATATTATTATTATCATCATCATCATCATCATTATTATTATTACTATACATATGCTCACTCACCGAGCTCGACTCAACACAAACGAGTCTCTAACAGTGACGACGGGGCCCAGTTCAGGACACTCAGAGTTATGATACTGAGCACAGTCCTCACACCCTGCACACACACACACACACACACACTGTAAAACGCCTGTATTTAACCATGAAACCATGTCATGTGCAGCACTATATTATATAATATAATATAATATATAAATTTATGTTGTAGAATTAACCTGTACACTTCTTAATAAAATTATTAGCACCCCTGAACACATCATTTAACACTTACTACAGGGTTTAATCTATAAAATGTCACTTCTCACACATTTAAGAACGTCCAGGGATGCTGCACACTGACGGTCTGTGAGTCAAACTCCCTCACACAATATAAACTCGAACATACGACTAGATGTAGATCCGTGATCCTGCACTTAAAAATCTTGAAAACACACGTGTACATGTAGAATATCAACACCAGTGACATCATTCCTCCTGTTCTAGGATGTTCATGCATGGACTCTAAACCACGCCCATGTGCCCATTTACGGAAACACGAGAAAAACCGACTCTTGAGATAAGATGAAAACGACAGAATTAAATATTTTGCTAATAATAATAATAATAATAATAATAATAATAACAACAACACAGTAACGTATTAATGTACATCAGTACTCACAGATGTAGTCGTCTGGTGTCTGCTCAGCCATTCCCGCTGCACCGAGATACACAAACACAAAGCGCAAAAGTTAGGAAAATAAACACGTGTGTATTATCACTGATTGATGTAGAAATTCTGCTTTATAGGCGTGTTGTGTGTGTAGTAATTACACAATCTCGGGCCATACTGCGCCCTCATCAGGCAGGTGAGTGGTGAGACGTGTCTTAAATTAAATATTATAATCACTTAAAAGCATTCACAACCCAGATCGCAAGTACGTGATCCATACTAACAGATTTGTAAGTGACATTAACGTGTGGTCCTTTCTGCTCTCCGGACCTGCATGATCGGTCTCGGAGGTCTTACTTCTGGATGGAGCTCTCATCTACTCCAAATCCAGACTGCTGGGACAAAGGCTTTTCAAAACCAAACAGATTACATTTAAACCAATAATTGTCTCTTTAAGAATGTCTGTTGTTACCCAGATGAGGATGGGTTCCCTTCTGAGTCTGGTTCCTCTCAAGGTTTCTTCCTCTTAAACATCTTAGGGAGTTTTTCCTTGCCATTGTCACCACTCAGTGTCTTGCTCAGTTGGGATAATTTCTCACTTTTACTGTGTGTGTGCTGTGTTTATATTCCTGTAAAGCTGCTTTGAGACAATGTCTATTGTAAAAAGCGCTATACAAATAAAATTGAATTGAAATTGAACGTGTGTGATGTGGGTGTGCGTGCTCCGGTCCTGCAGGTGGCGCTGTTACAACTTCACGACAATTTCGACAACTACAGGAGAACAGAACTCGTAGAGCGCTCACCCTGACGCACTTTCACGCACCTTCACACACCTCCCGAGTACCAATCGGAGCAGAACTGCTTGCTTTTTTTGCCGGGCGTGCGCAGAAATGCTAAAAAATCTCAGGTGGAGAACATGGAACCGCACTGTATATTAACCGGATCATTACAGAAATGTCTATTTCGGTCCAAATCCGAATGCACGTCCCGTCTCCATAGCACTACAGCAGTTTACAGGAAAACATCGAGCGCAACCCAACACACGCGGCGTGTCCGGCTCACTTCCTGCATCCGGCTCGGGATCGAATCTCTTCTCGCTCCAAGAGAACCGCTCTAGAGCCAGCTCCAGCGGAACCGTGCCGAGAGATCGCCTCGCTGAGACGGTCTCGTCTCAGGCCGGGCGTTTTCACACACACACACACACAGGAAAAAAAAAAAAAGAGAACACACCAGCACACGGAGTAAACAGTGTGTGTGTGTGTGTATGAAGATACAGACAAGATCTACGCTAAAGGATTCTCTGACGTAGACACGTGATGTGTTAGCTCCAGTGTAGTGTAAACACAAACAACAAACACTAAATAAACAAACTGCACACTCTCAACACATCTCTGGTGCTCATGTGTGAGGATTTTATTTTGCTCCGGATTCCCCCTTTAACACTTCGAACAGGAACACAGGACATGATCCAGCCCGCTGTGTGTGTGTGTGTGTGTGTGTGTGTGTGTGTGTGTGTGTGTGTGTGTGAGAGATGAGCTCTTCTTGCATGAACACACCAGACTGCACAGATCATTAACAGTCTATCCTGAGTCTGAACAAAGACTGTGTGTGTGTGAGAGAGAGAAGCTCTAAACACCGCGCAGATTCCGGGAGCAGGACTGAGTTTCACACAAGATCCGGTCTGTGTGTGTGTGTGTGTGTGTGTGTGTAAGCGTAGCCGGGTTTTAACTCTGATCTGTTCGGCAAACGCAAAAAAGAGAGAGAGAAAACTGTAACCGAGAACAATCGGCGCGGCGGATGGACCGGATAGCGCAGAGCACGAGCATCAGAAAGAGGGCAAAACACGGCGCTAAGCGCGCGCACGGGACGGTCACAGCGCGCGATCTGAGCGCACGTGCCGTCAGGAAGGTCGGAGGTGAAGCTCTGAGTGTTTGTGTTTCGAAAGCGCGGTGATTTTTTTTTACCTGTTTTTCAGACGTCTGCACGTTAACACTGAAATCCTGACTCCGGGTTTCCAATCCGCTCCAGAAACCGCGCAGGACCGGAAGTAAAGCCTCGCACGGGGCATTCTGGGTAATAGAGTTTGTGTGTGTAAATGCATGTGCTTTTTCTCTCTTTTTTTTAAACTCCACTACTTTAAAAAACAAACAAACGAGACAGTAAGTGTTGTTTCTAACGCGTGATTCAAACTTACACGGAATTCACACATGAACTTTGCACAAGAATATTGACACGTGTTTTCACTTTTTAAAAAAAAAAAATATATATATATTATCTTTCACGTGACATTTCTGCTTTTACTGTTTACATTTTATTTCACACCAGATGCGATATTCTCAATCATTTATACTGTTCTTTATTTATTTGGGCCTCGTTTCTCGATATTTTAATAAAAAAAGATACGATTTTATTTTAATAAAATAAAAGTAAATGTTTAAAATTGTCTGCTGTATTTAGAAGACGCGTTTCAGAAACGCTGATTTTCTTCTTGTGTGTGTGTTGATCATCACTAAAGCATAAAGTATGTTCAGACACCGCTCATTTGCATATAGCGACGCCCACAAGCGACAAGTCCATAAAAGGTAAAGTGCACAGAGAGCTGGGAGCACGAATTGAGCGATCAGGGTAAAGTCTGAAAAAGAGATGCGGAAGTTATTCTGACTCACTTCTATGCCGATAAAGTGTTTAATGATATATAATATTAATGATAATAATATTATTATCCTCCGGCAGCCGTGGCGTTTGTTTATGGCTTGTGGCTCTACGCAGACAGACAGCGCGGCCCATCCTCCGTTTATACACCGCCATTTCTTTCATCATAACTGATTAATTCGTTTTATTTCTCTTAATTTACGGGTGTGTGCCGGCTCTGAGATCCCTGAGCAAGTGATCTAGCACGAGGACGTGTTTTTGATTGAAACTCCAGAGCTCTGGAAAAAATACGGGCATAAGGCTAAACTAAGCGTTTTTTTTATTCATTTCCGACATCTCTTTATATTTGGAGCTTGATTTTTGGTTCAGTTTGGCTGAAAATCTTTTATTTACGTTAATATTTATTAATAGTCTCTCTCTCTCTCTCTCTCTCTATATATATATATATATATGAATATACACATTTATTTCCTTTAAAAAGTACAAAACATTTTCATGGTAGAGTCAGAACTGTTTATTTTTGTGATAAAGTTCAGCAGTATTTTACATTGAGTGATAAGTTTTCATTCAGTATCCAGTTTAAAAACTATCGGTTGATTAATTAGATATCTGCAGGAAGGTACCGCCTGACTTCGTTGTCACTATCGGTCCACCTCGTCATATATATAATCACAGTGATGTATAATATAATAAAAATAAAAACCTTACAACAAAAACCAAAAGTTTGTTGTTAATCAGTCAGCATTTATTGCTTGAAATTATAAACCTGATATGTTAATCATATACGATCCCTGCATAACGTGCACATACACACACACACACAGTCAAGTGCAAACAAACTTGACACACCAGTAGTCTCTTCTGTACACACACACACACACACACACACACACACAAACTATACATTTGCAGTAAACTGATTAAGCTCATTAATGTCACAGCTACACTCGGCTCAGTCACATCACTTCCTGTTCCATGTGTTCATTTTGGTTTCTGTGTACAGAGCTCAGAAAACTAAAGGGCAAGGATTTAAACGCATGGAAAAAGAGCACAGACGACACCGGGAACATTGCACAGTTACCACGGCGATGTCAATCAGCATCACACCGAGTGTGACGAGACTCGAGAGGGTCCAGTTGCAGCAGTCACTTCCTGTCCCGTTTAGAGGATACGAAGACTAACGATAAACTGACCGACAGACCATATGACCTTGTCCCAAGTAAATCTGGGAATTAGTAATAATCCCTGTGCCCTAATTCCTAATCCCTACAGAAGTGCACTTTAGACATTTATTAGTTGCAGTGCAGTGTGTGCACTAGATATCATACAAACAGGAAATGCAGTGAACCCGATGACATTAACAGGAAATTATCTTCACCTTCGCAAATCATTCACACACACACTTGGAGAATTGTCCGGTAGACATGTCCAGCGTGTGTGTGAGTGAGAGAGACAGATGCTCTAACACAGATTTATTCTGTCTGATGATTTTATGTACAAATAGTGTTTCTGATTTAGG
The DNA here is from genome assembly GCA_022414735.1 of Noturus placidus. NCBI lineage: Eukaryota > Metazoa > Chordata > Actinopteri > Siluriformes > Ictaluridae > Noturus > Noturus placidus. The sequence continues at coordinate 111,234 of JAFFST010054648.1, read as the reverse complement.
TGCGTCACGATAAATTGCAGTTACAGTGCCTTGCGAAAGTATTCGGCCCCCTTGAACTGTTCGACCTTTTGCCACATTTCAGGCCTCAAACAA
>JAFFST010054648.1:97116-107689 GCA_022414735.1 Noturus placidus | reverse complement strand
AGAGAGAATATATATATAGAGAGAGAGAGAGAGAGAGAGAGAGAGAGAGAGAGAGATTGCGCATTCAGATTATTTACGTTTACAGGTAGCCATATCAGAAAGGACACGTGTGCGCGGCAGCCACGTCGTTGCACGTGATCAGATTACAATACACACTTTAGCACGCAGGATTAGTATTTATCACTTTATCACCCAGGTAATGTCAGAAACCCGTTAGCATGAATCTCTGCTGAGGATGGATATGTAGACGGAGAGTAACGATATAACAGTTTCAGATACCTCATCGCAGTACTTCGTCATCCCGATATATCGCCCCAGCGGTAGCGCGTGACCTCGATGCGTATCGTGGACGTCCTTCCATTGGGCAGGGTGTGCGGATTAGTGTAAAGATTAATGTGAGGTTCAGCGTGTCTATCCGGATTAGCGTTGGAATACCACTTGGAACTTGCGTGTCATTTTGGAGACAGAGAGCGTGTGAGAATGTGTGTGTGTGTGAGGGTGTTAGTGAGGGTGATGGAGGTCTGACGTCTGGACGCCGTTGGCTTTGCTCTTGTGTTTGTGCAGCGGTTTGCGGTTGAGGATGCGCTTGAAGGTGGCCGTGCGTCTCTCCTCGGTCTGCTCTAGATACTGCAGGTCATTATGGGACTGACTCATCCCCGGCTCCTTCCTCTGCTGCCGGCGCCTGAAAAACAGCCGGGCACCCTTATGGAGGAAGCTGCCTGCACAGGGACACACCAGAGAAACATATTGAACTTACACGTTAACACTCACGAGCGGTTTAGTTTCACCCGTAAGGCCGCAATTAAAGAAGAACGTACTGCTCATTAAAGAAGGCTCATTTAAGCTTCACAGGAAGTGAGTGGGACTCAAGACCACAAGAGTGGAATGTAATGACAAGATTAAATTGAGAGGAAAGTTAAGCGTAAAAAAAAAAAAACAGCTGTGGATATGTGGACTGTTTTTTACTTTATAGTGAAAGGAATCCACGGCTGTAAAAAAAAAAGTTTACACACCCCAAGCCTAGCCTGAGTTTGGATTTCTGTTGATCTATAATTTGGGACGTTGTTAAATAAAAGTTCTCTCCTTGGCGGTCTGCCAGAGGGCGGAGATCGCGAGCACAACTGGCCGGGAGGCCAGGAAATAAAACCGGGAGGGAGGGCCATGCACACTTGCTCTCCTGTCAATCACAGAGACACTAGCCAATCGTGGGCGTATGTGAGCTCATGTATGAGTGTGTTCATTTCTGCATTATGAACACATGTTAATCTTCACTCATTACAACCTTACGCCTCCCCATTTACGCAAAGGATTAAAGTATTTGGCTATGTTTGGGTCACGTCTTAGCATTAAATCAGATATTTCAAAATCGCTTTAATTTATTTCAAGTGATCTCTTTCTGATCGTTCCTATGTGTAGTCTAACCTCCAGAGAAACTCCGCCTACTTTCACAGAGTGATATGATAGGAAACACACACACACACACACAAACACACATACACACACACACATCCAGGAATTATAAGTGAGGATGGTGAATATGGGCTCTACATGATCTGAGAGATGGAGTGTTAATAAAACACGAGAAGACAGCATCCTTAACCACAGGATGTTTTAAATAAAATTGTGGGAAATGTGGTAAAACAGAGGGATGAATGGAGAGATATGAGGAATAAAAGCAATCAGGGCCAGCCCACACCTCAGCTTTACAGCGTGATGGAGTTCAATCAGGTTATAATCAAAGGAAACAAGGTGGTGGACTGGGTTTGCTTCGCACTCCACTACAAAAAGACACTACTGTTTTAAGGGAAGTCTACATGACTACATCGCTATCGACTCCTTGAGAGAGTGCACTTACTCGGGCAGCATTAAAGTCTGCTTACCACTGCTCTCCTCTTAAAGACGACAGAGAGAAGACAGGAAGAGGGAAAAGAAAGAAGGGTGTGGTCAAAGAATGAGAGAGAGAGAGGGAGAAATGAGAGAGTTTTCACCATCATGTTTACACAACAAAGAGAAATATTATTACTAAAGTGTGGAAGAAAACTTTTTTTTTTTTTTAAAAAGCATAAGATCTCGCACCTTTTCCCTTTTTGGATCCGGTCTCGGAGACGCTGAGGGAGAGCGAGGCCTTGTCCAACTCCTCTCCGGTCTGACTCTCCCAGTCTGCTCCGCTCGGACCCTCTAATGGATCGGCCGCATCTGAGATGCAATGCTCAGAGAGTGTCTCCGTTTCCTGCCTCGCGCACTCGGGCGATTCGGCCATGGAGGCGTCCATCGCAGCAGCGTAGCCGGCCATCAGGGTCATCTCCTCGTCCTGAGACAGAGGTGCCTGAGCAGGGAAACAAGACCGGTGCCGGAGTTAACCACAGAGACCGGGCCCTGACTGTAAGACCTCCACTGAGCTTTCATACTAATCATGTTTCGCTTAAAAACGTTGAAAAAATTAATTTTTCCAAATGTATGCACACTTTTCTGTCAGCAGATCGTTTTCATTCAATAATGCTTCGTGTCATGACATCACTTCCTGCAGTGGCCTGCTTCGTTTTGCTTAGAAAAAAGTTAAGTTCAGTACTTATCCATCAAGTGTTACATAAATAAACAACGCAAATTTTCTATTGGTGTGTAGTCAAGGTTTTACCGCCCAGACCGTCTCTTCTAAAGTAGTGGTTCTCAAACTGCCCCTGTGGGGGGGCCGCAAGATGGCGTGGGGGGGAGGGCATGGGACATAGCAATTATGGAACATTTAAAAAAAAAAAAAAAAAAACAAACATTTTACCTATATGTAAATCGGGATTGCCAAACATTGAACTATAATGTACTGTACATAAAAATTAGAAATATGAATAAATGAGAATTTCTACACAGTACACTAAGACACCGTCGATATACTAACGTACTATTAGCCATACGCTGATCAAACCTACGACTATTTCAAATGGAGAAGTTTTTAGATAGAGAATGTCGTCTCTTAGCTGAGCCATTAATACAGAAGAGCCTAGGATAAAACACTCATTTGCAAAAAATGTGACGACTTTAAGGGGCTACAAAGGGATGCACCCTACACAAGCATTTCCTCAAGCTGAAAAAGTCTTAGAATCACTGTTCTAAAGCATCCAATTTTCATTTGTAACCAGGGAAGTGTTTAATAGCTGGTGGAGAGGCACTGATGTGCAGTCAGACCCAAAGCGGCATTTGCATCAACAACCACAGACGTGTATATCCGATCTAAAATGATCAGATGAGTGCCAAGTGTGGTGTGAAACAGAACACAGTAGCACCTGTAAAACAGGTAATTGCCCCAGGACCACATGCACGTTTAATCCCGTCTGTAAAGGGTTCAATTCGACAAAAATATATATATAATTTTGTTACCTCATCAGTCCAGATGCATGGTTCTGTGAAAACTGTGTCTAATTTTATCTTATACGATACGAGTCTGGTGTATTGTACTCGCACCATGTTTAAAAGTAGTATGCGCAGAACTGCCAACATTAAATGGAAATTCCAGCAGGCAGAAAGGAAAACCCCCCCAGAATTTGACCCCAATAACGAGTGTATTTGATTGGTTTCTATAGCTCTCAGGTCTAAACTGTAAATATCTAGAAGTTTGTATATATGATGAGTCCCTCTGTCCCATAACGATTTCTTTATTTTGAAGGTTTTGATTAATGGTCATAATAATGATTATTGTGTGTGCGTGTGTGTGTGTGTTAGACCTTTTCCACTCCAGAGATGATAATGGTGCTCTTTTTGACAGGAGATTTTAATTTCTGCTTAGCCGACTCATACAGCTGTCTGATGGCAGCCTCCGCCACCGGGTCGGTCCCGTTCAGCATCAGCAGCTCTGAACAGGAGAAACACACAGGAACAGAGCTGTCATGTACTCGTTTCACACTTTCTAATTGGTTACGATAACATTAAGGGGCGGGGACTCGTTCACAGAGAAGTTCAGATGACTGACGATGTCAAAGTGGGAGAACACACACACGCGAAACAAAAACTGAGTACAAATTAAAAACTCAACAGAATTAGACTAGGTAGTTCATCTGCATTATCCTCAGTGGAGATTTTCAACACACATCCGCACAGCCACTAGAGAGCGCTGTTTCTAAACTTCTCACAGGAAGCTCATATAGTAAACTCAGAATCACAGAAAGCGTTAAAACGAGCATTTACAGCTGATGTACTGTACATCTGTAATGTGGGTCATATTTAAGCTCTTTGTTGTGGCAACTGATTTTTTCCCCTTTAGAATCAAAGGCTTTTATTTCTGGTGTTTATGTTAGGCACAGCAAGTACTGTGTGTGTGTTTGTACCTGTATCTGATGAAGATAAGGCTTTGCTGACTTTAGCTCCCAGCACCGAAGGCTGTTCAGACACCCGCCTCTCCGCCAGCTTGGCTATGGATGGAGGTTTCATTGGTTCTGAACACAAGAGGTATAATAATATAATGTGTTATAACATGTTATAAAATAACCAAAACCTGCCGAGCTCCTGTTTCCAACACTATTATTACTTAATGACTTGACAGTGTGCATCTCTAAGGACACACACGCGCGCATGTGCACAAACGGCATCAAGATGCAGCAATGCCTTCTGGGTAAACATTTTGCCACATCACTGTTGACCTCGAACTGGCAAAGTGGGCGTGCTTAAAACAGTCCCGAGTTTCACGTGTTTAAAGTGTGATTAGGGACGTTACCTGTCGGAAGCGGACGTCCCGGTCTGCTCCTCACCGCAGTGACGGTGGTGACGACGGTACCGCACGGCATCACGGTTCTGTCCATCTCCACTCGTTTGGTAGGCACCGGAGTAGGGGGCTGCCATGTGCGCACTTCACTCGGCTCCAGGTAGGACAGCTAGACAAAATAAACAAATAAACAAACAAACATGTGACATGAATAACTAAGAAATAACATAAAAATCTGATTCAGATCAAACATTAGAGCCATAAACTCTCACTAAGAACATTTTTACATATGAAGATCGCGAAAACATCGAGACCTCCGCATTAAGCAAAAACATGTCAAACTTTTAATATATAATAAGCTTTACACAAAAATGGTGTGTACATGTGTGAAATATATCAATAATTAATCAGATATTTAAAAATGATGAATGTCACACAGAAGCTGAACATTAAAATCATCAAACAAACGAAGATTCAAGACGCACACACACTGTACATTTAATTACAGTTTAAGTACAATTAATAGTTAAAATATATCACTCATTCCGATCACGGAGACGGCACTGATCCCAGTATCAGTATCCAGTATCAGAAAGAGATCAGATGAAATGCCGGAGGATAAAGCTAACAAATCCGTTCCGATTCTATAACGTAAAATGTCTCAGAATCTCTTAAACTGTAACATAAACTGATAACGTCACATGGTAATAAGTAGCCAGCAGCTGCTGGTTACCATAGCAACAGCCAACAGCTTTACATTTAGAATGAAATCATGTGTGTGTGTGTGTGTGTGTGTGTTACCTCAGTAGTCAGTGATCCGATTACTTGGTGTGTGTTCATCAGTGTGAAAGTGTGCGGTCCTCTTGGGATCCTCTTCACCAGGTTAAAAGGCACACACACCTGCCCAAGTACACAGCCTGCCAAGAGAGACGCAACACACACTTAACACTGCTTCATGTTTAATCCGCTTACACAATAAGAACTGGTTTTGTTTGTTTTCTTATGTTTCTGAATGTTTTTTTTTTTAAATTACATTATATTGAATTATACTTAACCTTAAACATTAGTAAATATGAATAATCTTACTCTCTGCAGGTTTCCCATGATCCAACAGCTGGACGTTCAGCTCCTTCGACCTGCCACTGAGTTCGCTGTACACACACACACACACACACACACACACACACAGTGAGTAGTCTAAAAACAGCCGTGTGATATCTTGTAAAACAAAATCTACACACCTTTACAGATTTTGTGAATTCCAATAAAACAGAGGATTCAAAAATTCTATAATTTTGTTGAGGAAGATACGATCTTCAAATCTTTAAACCAGAAGAGTTATGAAATACTGATGATGAAGTGCCCATGAAAGCAGGGCGGGACTTAACGGGTGGCTCCGCCCCTTTTACCTCACGGCCCAGGCTAAGCCGTACCGGTCAGCTATGGATTCAGATAATGTCAGGGGTGGGTGGGGCATTTCAGATTGTAGACAGCATTTGATTGGACAGAAAATCTGTCGAGAAGCTGAAGTGCAGAATGAAGACATCCAAACTGTTGATGCGTATCGGTGGTAAAGAGAGAGACTACATTTTTAATGCGTATATCTTCTAAATGCAAATTTTGTGATTGTTTTAAAGCAGACTACCTTATAGATAACCTTAAGACTATTAATATTCAACTAAAAGCCATAAAACTTCCATTTTGATTTCATGGGGACTTTCAGCTTCATCATATACAGCTCCTTTAAGATGAAATAAAATAAATAATATATTACACAAGCTGAAAAGCTAAAAAAAAATCTTCAATAACAAAAAAAAGATCTAATCTAAAATAGCTAAGATTTAACAAATAAAATCTGAAAATTACGTTTAAATAAATAAATAAATAAACAAACAAACAAACAAAATCAAAAGTCAAAAATACTGATAATTTAAAAAAATAATAATCATAAAATGAAATGTACTCACAAGATAAAGGGCTGATCCCACACCGGGTCACTCGCGTTATTCAGCACCGAGGTGGACAACTTCTGAGGAGGATCATCTAACTGTAGAACACACTGAGGACTTACACTGCCTGTACAACACACACAGACAGTTTTACAACAAATGCTACAGTGTTTAATAATCATTATTTTTATCTTCTCTGAAGCTACACTGATTTCTCCCATAAAAAAAGAAACAGTGAAAGGATATTATTTATTGCTGTGTGTGTGTGTGTGTGTGTGTGTGTGTGCGCGCGTGTAAGTGACCTGCAGCTCCGTCCTCCTGGCTGTACGTGACCCGGATGTTCTTCACCAAGAGTTTCCACTGGTGAGCGCGAGGGGGTTTAGGGGGAGAAGAGACCTCCGAAATCCTGTTCCTCACTTCCTGTGAGACGGGAAATAAAACACCATCACACACACACACACACACACACACACGGTGTTTCCTTCTCTAAACACCACTTAGGGATTTATGAGAGAACTCAGTGTAGCTTCAGAGAAGATGAAGTCTAATAATGATTAATAAAAACAAAAAAAAAACAACTTATATTTATATTAATATGATATAACTTATATTATATTAATAAAAACAAAAAAAAAATTATAAGTAAAGTTGCTTAGTGTATTAAAGTAAAGTAAAGTTTCTGCAGTTCGCTGGAGTTTAGGATTAACCCTTTCCCAATGATTAAAAAAAGCCACTGACTAAAATACCAATCTGTATTAATATAATTTAAATAAATGCAGGTTAACTGTTCAAATCTCATGTGTTTGAGTTTTACAGAAGAGCAGTGAGGTGTGATTCTGATCAATCTGGCAACACTGAGCTCTGCTGTCAGACTGGACTGTTCCATTACACACAGGGCTGTCTCCTTCCATAAACACCACTTTTCTTTTGTGTGTGTGTGTGTGGGCACGTATCAGAGAGATTACAGCGATAAAGATGAAAGTATTAATCCACACTGTACTGAAATTGTCTGCCGTCTTTATAAGAAGCGTTTCAGGAACAATGATTTTTGTAAAGCATGATCCCAATGCAGCTCATTTGCATATAGTGACACCCACAAAACCCCATAAAAGGTAAAGTGCACAGAGAGCTGGGAGCACGAAATGAGCGATCAGGGTAAAGACGCAAAAACAGAAGTGGAAGTTATTTTGACTTACTTTTACGCCGAAAAAATATTTAATTATATAATAATAATAATACATGAGAGTTAAATCCTCCGTCAGCCGAGGCAACGTCCATATCAATCTACTTTCTGGCCTCCACACCGAGACGCTCTCCCAAGAGGATAAATTTGAAAACGGCGTTTTCATGTTGTAGCGTGGAGAAAACGGAGATATTCAAAAATGATGGCGTGTTTTTAGTCATGTGACTCAGTCATGTGACAAGTTCAACTCAAAACAAACAAGATGGCAGACGATGCTGTACTGCAGTTGTTGTGCCTGATATCCAGTTTGAGTCACTTCGTACAACCTTCAGATCGCATTTTTAAATAAACGCCTGACGGAAATGACGTAGGCCGAAGCTTCTTACATTGTTACGCGTGCGCAGTATAGGGATGTGAGCGTTCTCAAACCTTTCAGTGTGGACGAGCAATTTTTGGGAATAAATCCACTCGTATCTAGCTTGATAAACTCATTAGGTGACCTTTGACCTCATTATATTAGTGAGAGATGATGATGTACCTTCAGCTCTGCAGACTGCGCAGTCCGGCTGCTCAGAGTCACCGAGGCTCGCGTTTCACACAGAACCTGCTGCAGCGTGCTCTTCACTGCAGCTTCACTCACACACACCGATGGTCCCTACACACACATACACAATCTTAAATATTACCCAAAAGCAAAAACATGAATAGACCTGTCTTTACAAGAGCATCAGGCAAACAAACACTCACATATATGTGTGTAACTGGCATGGTCGTGTGTGTGTGTGTGTACCTGTGTGTAACTGGGTGTGAGTTGCAGATGTGTCAGGTCTAGCTGTTCCAGTCCCCATGTAATCTGAACTTCTCCATCCACCTCGGTCATTTGCAGGGCCAGCTGGGTGAACACACACACCCACAACATTATAAATTGCTGTGTTCTCTAGGTTTTGTTAAGTGGCTGAAAGTGTGTGTGTGTCATCAGAGAGAGAGAGAGAGAGTCACTATAGAAACCTGTGTATCTAACACAAGAGTTAGTGCCCCTCAGCCCTGAGAGTGTTTACGAGGAAAAAATCTGAAATACACACTCAGCTCTACATCAGCACACGGAGTCAGAAAAACATCAATCACTCAGCTCCATCTCATCAGGACCAGAGCCAGAACCTCTGTGAGTGGCCCCAATACCTCTAACCACTACCACTATGAACACCCCTCAGGAGCAGAACACAGCTGCACATGAATCCAGATGTTTAGGACTGGACACTGTCTTATTGTTATTTCTGAAAATATGATGATGATGATGAGTACAGTTTTATTATAGCTGTGATTAGGGACACGCCCACTGTGAAGTATTTTTGTTGTTTGGTTTGGGACACGCCCACTGTGAAGTATTTGTTTTGTTTGTTTGGTTTGGGACACGCCCACTGTGAAGTATTTGTTATGTTGTTTGTTTGGTTTGGGACACACACCCACTGTGAAGTGTTTTTTATGTTGTTTGTTTTGTTTGGGATAGGCCCACTGTGAAGTGTTTGTGATGGTATTTAAATAATAAACAAAGCAGGCAGTGAACCAAACACACTACTGAACAGCACTCTTTGTGTTCTTATATCAGTGCACTACAGAGTGATTCTAGGGAGTAGGTGGTAGGGGTTAGGGAATAGGAAGTATGTGACATGACTGCAGTAACAGAAAATTACTGAGGCAGTGAAGAGAACACAGAGAGAGAGACAGAGATAGGGAGACACAGAGACACAGAGACAAAGATAAAGAGACACAGAGAGAGAAAGAGACATACACAGAGACAGAGAGAGAGACACACACACACACACAAAGACAGAGACACACAGAGACAGAGACACACATACACACAGACAGAGAGAGAGGGAGAGAGACACAGAGACAGAGGGAGATTGAGAGAGACACAGAGAGGGAGAAACACACAGAAAGAGACAGACACACGGGGGAGAGAGAGGGAGAAAGAGACAAACACAGACAGAGAGAGAGGGAGAGAGACAGAGAGAGACACAGAAAGATTCAGAGAGACACACAGAGACAGAGAGGGAGAGAGAGAGACACAATGATGGCGGGAGACAGAGAGAGACACAGAGAAGAAGAGACACACAGAAAAAGAGAGAGAGAGACACAGGGGGAGAGAGAGAAGGAGAGAGAGGGAGAGAGACACAGAAACGGAGGGAGACAGAGAGAGAGACACAGAAAGATACACAGAGACAGGGAGGGAGAGAGAGAGACAATGATGGAGGGAGACAGAGAGAGACACAGAGAGGGAGAGACACACAGAAAAAGAGAGCGACACAGGGGGAGAGAGAGAAGGAGAGAGAGGGAGAGGGGGAGAGAGACACAGAGACGAAGGGAGACAGAGAGAGACACAGAAAGATACAGAGAGACACAGAGACAGGGAGGGAGGGAGAGAGACACACAATGACAGAGGGAGACAGAGAGAGACACAGAATGACTGAGGGAGACAGAGAGAGACACAGAGAGGGAGAGACACACAGAAAAAGAGAGACAGACACAGGGGGAGAGAGAAAAGGAGAGAGAGAGGGACACAGACACAGAGACAGGGGGGCTGAGTTTTATATGAGGGTCAGTCACAGTTTTAATGAATGAATTTATCTGGAATGATAACTGCTTACAGTGGTGTGAAAAAGTGTTTGCCCCCTTCCTCATTTCCTGTTCCTTTGCATGTTTGTCACACTTAAGTGTTTCGGAACATCAAACCAATTTAAACAATAGTCAAGG
>JAFFST010054648.1:50331-68559 GCA_022414735.1 Noturus placidus | reverse complement strand
TGCTTTTACGCCAAACATAACGTTTTGCATTGTTGCCAAAAAGTTAGATTTTGGTTTCATCTGACCAGAGCACCTTCTTCCACATGTTTGGTGTGTCTCCCAGGTGGCTTGTGGCAAACTTTAAACGACACTTTTTATGGATATCTTTGAGAAATGGCTTTCTTCTTGCCACTCTTCCATAATGGCCAGATTTTTGCAGTATACGACTGATTGTTGTCCTATGGACAGAGTCTCCCACCTCAGCTGTAGATCTCTGCAGGTCATCCAGAGTGATCATGGGCCTCTTGGCTGCATCTCTGATCAGTCTTCTCCTTGTATGAGCTGAAAGTTTAGAGGGACGGCCGGGTCTTGGTAGATTTGCAGTGGTCTGATACTCCTTCCATTTCAATATTATCGCTTGCACAGTGCTCCTTGGGATGTTTAAAGCTTGGGAAATCTTTCTGTATCCAAATCCGGCTTTAAACTTCTTCACAACAGTATCTCGGACCTGCCTGGTGTGTTCCTTGTTCTTCATGATGCTCTCTGTGCTTTAAACGGACCTCTGAGACTATCACAGAGCAGGTGCATTTATACGGAGACTTGATTACACACAGGTGGATTCTATTTATCAACATTAGACATTTAGGTCAACATTGGATCATTCAGAGATCCTCACAGAACTTCCGGAGAGAGTTTGCTGCACTGAAAGTAAAGGGGCTGAATAATTTTGCACGCCCAATTTTTCAGTTTTTTATTTGTTGAAAAAGTTTGAAATATCCAATAAATTTGGTTCCACTTCATGATTGTGTCCCACCTGTTGTTGATTCTTCACAAAAAATTACAGTTTTATATCTTTATGTTTGAAGTCTGAAATGTGGCAAAAGTTCGAACAGTTAAAGGGGGCCGAATACTTTCGCAAGGCACTGTATGAGCAAACATTTTAAAAATCATAATCATCATCATTATTATATTATTATTATTATTATTAAGTGACTGCATGTCAGACCTCAGCGGTGCTGTTCTCCCGAGCATTCGTCATGAAATCGAACTTCAGACGCTTCTCCACGTACTCGATATCCGCCTCGGCCTTCTGGAACTGCAACAACAACAACGCTGTATGGATTAAATGTATAACCAATATAAAAACAATTATACAGAAAGAATCAAAAACTAATTCCGGAGTTAGAAACTGCACTTCAGTAAGGAATAACCAGAGGGATAATATAGTAATAATAATAATAATAATAATAATAAGATGAAGAAGAAGAGAAAGTACATGTAACAACTCAAATAAATCAATAAAATCATATTTAAAACAACAACAAAGGATTAAAGAGCAAATATTTCAGATAGGGTTATTTTATTACTTTTATTTAATTCTAATGGAACTAACAGATTAAAAACTATGACATTATTAAGCAACATTAAATAATTTATAATTTGACCAACAGCTAAAATTTAATAAATAATATAAATGAAATATTAATTATACAATAAAACATTTACAGTGCATGAATAAATTAATGTAAATGAAATAATTTTACTATATATATATATATATATATATATATATATATAAATTTAAGCACTGAATTTTAAAGTTAAATAAAATGTAAAAACCTTTTTTTTTAAATGAATAAATAAGTAAATAAATAATCTCCAGTCTCAGTACTCCAGTGGAGTTTAACCCAAAACCTGAAACCCTATAAGCAATATTGCACTACTCTGAACACAGCGCACAGCAGAGACAATACTGATAGGGTCTCAGGAATCAGGAACACACACACACACACAGACACAGACACACACACGTGCTCCAGCTGTGCACAGATGCTTTGACAATACTATTGCACTGCTCGCTGTGTGGTACAGTAGTGCAATGATGTCAGAGCTCCTGTAAACAGCACCAGCCTCGTGGAGGAGGAGGAAGAGTGTGAGAAAGATGTCGGAGAGAAAAACCCAGCCAATGCCCTTTTAACATTGCACTGCTCTCAGAACCACGGCACCAGTAGTACAACATAAAAGGGGCACTGGACGGATGGAGGGACAGACGGAGGGACTGAGGGAGGGAGGGACAGAGAGACACTGGTTCTTCTTCAGCAGGATGAAAGTTAGATTATGGACCTGCAAAACAAATAGTTACACCCACACACCACACTCATACAGCCTTCATAGAGCCCATATACAGCCTTCATACAGCATCCATAGAGCCTATATACAGCCTTCATACAGCCCTCATACAGCATCCATAGAGCCTATATACAGCCTTCATAGAGCCCTCATACAGCATCCATAGAGCCCTCATACAGCATCCATAGAGCCCTCATACAGCCTTCATAGAGCTCTCATACAGCATCAATAGAGCCCATATCCAGCCTTCATACAGCCCTCATACAGAATCCATAGAGCCCATATACAGCCTTCATAGAGCCCTCATACAGCCTTCATAGACCACTCATACAGCCTTCATAGAGCACTCACAGAGGCACCCTCACAGAGGCCATTCATATGAGGGCTCTATGAATGGCCTCTGACGGCTCATACAGCCTTCATAGAGCCCTCACAGAGGCGCTGTCACAGAGGCCATTCATAGAGCCCTCATACAGCCTTCATAGAGCCCGCATACAGCCCTCACATAGGCCATTCATAGAGCACTCAGAGCCTTCATACAGCCCTCGCAAAGGCCATTCATAGAGCCTTCATCAAGGCCATTCATACAGCTTTATCAATTCTAATGAAGTTATTTTAGATAAGGAATCAAGTCAGCGTTGTTGTAGATTTCACAACACTTGAGGAACTGATGCATAGCTTTATTTATTTAATTAATTAATTAGACTCTTTTCTTCATGTCGATCTCCCACTCGCATGTTTACCAGCTGCACTGTCGTTGCTGATACACACTCCTCGTTTTGTGCTTTCAATTGACCAGAAATTAAAACATTTAATATAACTCTCTCCCCATCCTCGTTCCCCATCCCTACAGGACCGATACCGAGTCCCACATCACTGCACACCTAATCCTGGGCCCACACCTGATTTATTTACCTGTTTACAGTTAGTGCTTCCTTCTACATATGAATAAACTAAAGTGGAACTGAATGGATTTTTTCCACTCTTCTACCACGAGGAGTGGCTGGAGATCCTGAGGAAAAAGACGTACTCGCCTCTCCACCTGTCTGTGCATCAAAGCCTGGCCTCCTGCTTCATCAACCCCTTTACAGCACCTGTGTGTCTGTCCTTTCCTGTACATTGTGCGCTCTTACACTTAATAGTATTCCACTGTTACGCACCAGGAATTTGTAGTTCATCTCTTAACTCTTACTTTAACACAAATTTTATCTTTATGCTACACATTGCATTGATATCATGCTACGTGTGTGTAAGTTTTCACCTACACTGTAATAAAATAAAGTTTTATTTGATTAACTCTGAAACCTCAAAGGTCATGGACGTGGAGCGTGCGCCCCTCGGTACGCGTGTGAGCGCGCATTCCCGGGAACGCGGGCAGGGCCTCCTCGTGAACGCGCATCATATACTCTCCCACTCGTTGTCCTCCTCGTAGGGCGCGTAACGGCAAAATGAGCACTTTTATTGCCTGTGAGCCACAGTTTTCACCTTTTACTCACTATAACAGCATTAACGGGGCGACCTAGTTACGTTTAAGTGTTAGGAAATGCCTTTCATAAAAATTAAAATATAAAAAGCAGCTGAGATGTGTTTTGGGGAATTTTCTCGCCTCAGAGCGCGCGCACGCCGTTAGCCAGCGTCAAGCTGAGGCGATGGACGAAATTTAGCGTTGAACATATGATATATACGTTAAAAATAAATGACGTTGAACGATAAGCTCACGTTGATGATTTATATCTCATTAAAAAGCCTGGTTGAAAATTTTTCATATAAAAATTAAAAAATCAACCACAGAGCTTACCATCGCCTCCAGCTTATCAACTGCTGTCTCCATGTTGAATAGTTTACATTCCTGAAGCAGCCCCGGAAATACGGCGCGAGGAGCGAGTGTAACGCGTCTTCCTATTGGCTGAGCCGTTCCGAATAGTGAAAGCTGATTGGTCGTTGAAGAAACGCCGCAGCGAGAGAAAGGCGGGGTTTTATAAAATGGTGTTCTAAATATCGGGCGAATTCCAAATCAGTCCCTGACTCCTACGTTAGCGCACTACATAGCGGTATAAAATAGCAGCGTTTTTGCGCCATATATAGTGCACTACATGTCGAATAGAGCCCTTAATCATGTTTTGAGCACTGGTTGGATAAAAGTCACACAGCTATTGGACAGTACATTTCAAACGTGTGGACGAGTTGTGTCAAAAGAAATTATAAACACACACACACACACACACACACACACACATATATATATATATATATATATATATATATATATATATATATATATATATAATGTTTCCGATTTTGTTGTTCTACTTTCATGTAGAAATGTTGTATGAAACTATATATTATAATAAGATGTTATGACTGCTGGGAACCAGTAAATGTTTAAAAAATATTTTCTTGCAATGTAGAAATTGTAGCTGTTACATTATTGTTATATTGTTGTCACGAAAATGACAAATGTGCCTTCTCTCTTTACATTCTTATTGTCCGCTCCATGCTATCTTATAATAAAACTTGAAAGAATGAAGATGCTGAGTATGGAGGACGATATAAAGTGTGATTAAAAATTTTTTTTTTAAATAAATAAATACGAAATTCTGTCAAACAAGTAACTTTAAGAGTAATAAAAATATTTTTTTTTTCCAGCTTTCAACATTAATGAATTAATTATTCTCTTGTCTAATCTAGTTTTTACGTAGAATTAAGTGAAGGAATTCTGAGGTACTCGAGTGACCAATCGTGTATCACCTAGACAAACGTCGAACCAATTGTCAGCAAGTTCTTGCAGGGAATTATGATTGACACGGCTTTGGACCAATCAAATGCCATGTTTTCAGATTTCCCCTCCCCGCGTTCGTGGTTCGGTTGCGCCGCGGTTTCGTTCTCGACCGGCTGGAGGACGTTGGAGTCACAGTGCGTCAGGAGCGACTCCGAGGATCCATTTCACGTTTATAGACACACGTTAGGAGGACACCGCAGATATGTTTTCACGAATCGCCAGACCATCCGCCAGCCTCGCGCGCTGTTTATCCACAACTTCTCAGGTAAACAAAAAAATAAATAAAAATACAAACACATTTACCCGAAATGGTAAGGATGAGAAGAGGCGCGTGCTTGGCTATGAACGTCACCTCTATGGTGGTGAGAGTTAGCTATGTGGCGCTAAAATAATAGCGTTAAACCTAACATTTATTTATATATATATATATATATATATATATATATATATATATATATATATATATATATATATATATAGTAAATTGTAAACTCTAATTAGCCTTACACTGTCTGACTGGTGTGTACCTGTTAGCTGTAAAGTAGCGCAGATTAGCATGCTATGCTAGCTTGACATTTTCTCAGCTGAGGTTGTGCTGCGGATCTGAAAGTCTGTAAAGCAGCATCTTTATTTATATCTGCGTGTTTTATATCTAAATAAACTTCACACTGGAGATTGTACCAGGCAGGCAAATAATAAACCTAATTTACGTGGTTGTTATAATATGATAAAAAGTACATTTTGCAGAGCTCGGTTTTGTTCAGTTCTTATTAATGTTGATTTCGTATGAAACGTACAAATTTGACACAAATAATAATTTTTAAATGTATTATTTTTGACACCAGCTTATCACAGAAGTGTGATCAAGTTAATGTAATGTTAGAAATCCATTTGCTCTTCTTTATTTCAACTTTAATATTAATTATTGGTTTGGGGGCAATAATTCCGAATGGCTTCGTATTAACATGTTCATGGCAGACTGAAAGAAATAAATGTGTTCCCCATATATAACTCGCTGCGTATGTTTATCAGGTCATATTTCACAATCGTCTTCATTAACGTAATCAGTGTTGGGAGACGCTCTGATCTCAGGTTAACCACGGTTCATGTCAGGGATTAATCCGACTCACCAGCTCTGAAGGTCAAAAGGTTAAAACCCAGACACGCGACACTGTGAGGTTTCCGTTTGCAGCGCAGAGTTCTTACCTGATCTAGGAGGATTTAACTGCACGTCTGAATGCTAGATGTGTTTGTTATCCCTGTAGAACAATGTGAAGGTGGCGGTGTTGGGAGCGTCGGGTGGGATCGGACAGCCGCTCTCCCTCCTGCTGAAGAACAGTCCTCTGGTGAATGAGCTCTCTCTGTACGATATCGCTCACACGCCCGGAGTCGCCGCGGACCTCAGCCACATCGAGACCAGAGCCAAGGTCACGGGTACGGGAACAATAACAACAACATTCTGACGTTTATTCATTCAGCATCAGCGCTAAAGTTTCAGAAATCCTCCTTAGTTTGGGAGCTTGTAGATTCACTCAGAATTCCCCACATACACTAATCTAATAGCATCATTTTTTTATTTTGTAAATGTGTTCTAGACTAATGAGATGTTTATTTTGTGTGTAGGTTTTATTGGAGCTGATCAGCTGGGCGCAGCTCTGAAAGCATGTGAAGTGGTGGTTATTCCTGCCGGAGTTCCTCGTAAACCTGGTGTGTGTGTGTTTAAATTTAAACTGAGTAAAACTGTTATTTATTTCTGTTTGCTTATAGTCCACATGTCTGTATTCCTTTTCACCTTTTTTCCTTGTACTGTTTGGGGTGTTTTGCAGTTTTGTACATGAATAAACAGTGCTGTATACACCTGTAGTTACACCTCATTATTCTGCAGTTAGTTCTGCTCTGTTAATAGTATATGTGTGTGTGTGTTCTGTTCTACAGGTATGACTCGTGATGATCTGTTTAACACAAACGCCACCATTGTGGCCACTCTGGTTGATGCGTGTGCCCATCACTGCCCTGAGGCCATGATCTGTGTCATCGCTAATCCTGTGAGGAACATATATTGCTTGGATTTTTAATGTGTTCTCTGTCGTTTAGGGGAAATATAGTTACTTTATATTGTGTGTGTGCACCTACTGTTGCTGTGGAGGTGTTAAACAGAGGTGGGTTGTGTTTTTCAGGTGAACTCCACCATCCCTATCACTGCAGAGGTGCTGAAGAAGCACGGTGTTTACAACCCTAACAGAGTGTTCGGAGTCACTACGCTGGACATCGTCAGAGCCAACACCTTCGTCGCTGAGCTCAAAGTCAGTCATGTGTACATTCTCTCTCTCTCCCTCTCTCTGTGATTACGGTCCTGTGTTCCATCCTTTTATTCTTTAGGTGAAGTTTTAAATCTGTGATTCTTTACACTGGCAGATTTCATGATTACTGTGTTTAAGATTTATTTATTTTTTTTACATTATTGTTATTGTTGATTATCTGCGTTTGTCCGCAGGGTCTCGATCCAGCTCGCGTCAACGTGCCTGTTATTGGAGGTCACGCTGGAAAAACCATCATCCCTCTGATTTCACAGGTAATTAAAGGGGGAGAAGCAAACTCCTAGCAACCACATGACACCCTAGCAACCGGCTGAGTTTTCTTAGCAACTACATGGCAACGCCCTGGAATATCATAGCAGTGTGTTAAGACTTTAACCTTTAGTCTTTAATGTTATACATATAACTGATAAACATTTTAAAATCAGTGATGAGCGCGCTTTAATATACTTCTGGCGTAATAAATGGGTTCGGTCAAGCCCACATCAAAGTTTGTTCACGAACTTTATCGTTCTAGTTTCATATGTGATTTTTATATTTTTTTAAACCTGCTTCCTGTGTGGAAAGAAACATAATTTAAAACTTGAAATATTTTTATGATTTTTTAAATTTTTTTTATTTAGATTTCCAGTTTGTTTTCTGTAACAGCTGTAGGAAAGTGCACACTCAGACCTGCGTGTTTAATAAAGTGAAGGCGTGATGTGACTAGGCTTACCGGTGGTGTTGTTGATTTCATCTGCTTAACACACTGAAGTGATTGGTATTGTGTCTGCGCTGTGTAGTGCACCCCGAAGGTGGAGTTTCCCGCTGATCAGCTTTCCTCTCTGACCGAGAGAATTCAGGAGGCAGGAACCGAGGTGGTGAAGGCCAAAGCTGGAGCAGGTAGACAATAAATATCAAATTTATTGAATTAATGAGGGGAAACATCCTGAACAAAGTGTAGAGTTGTTACTTCCTAAAGTAAGAGTTGTAAAATAAGTAAATATTCTTGTTTAATATTTAAAATGAGACCGCTTCGCTTCCACTAAGGTTAATGACATCATCTATATATCATGTGAAAGCTTAAGTTCTGCTCTTTTACGTTTGTTTCATCCTGCCACCGTCTCGAGGTTATTCATGAAAAAATGTTGTGACTAATTGGGCACAGGGTGGTCTGAGGATTCCATTGGGTTAATAATATAATGTGTGTGTTTCAGGTTCTGCCACTCTGTCAATGGCCTACGCTGGAGCTCGCTTCACTTTCTCTCTCCTTGATGCCATGAATGGGAAAGAGGGAGTGGTGGAGTGTGCGTTTGTGCGATCAGAGGAGACGGAGTGTAAATACTTCTCCACACCTCTGCTGCTTGGGGTACAACGCACACATACACAGACCTGATCTTCGTTCAGCAGATGTAAAGACAGACAATTAAACTCCTCCTCTTTGGTGTGTTTCAGAAAAATGGCATTGAGAAGAATCTGGGTCTGGGGAAGCTCTCTGCGTTCGAGGAGAAACTCGTGACTGAAGCTCTGGTTGAACTCAAGGGTTCCATCAAGAAAGGAGAAGATTTTGTGGCCAACATGAAGCTGTGAGCGTCCGACACCGAACTCCATACACAGAACGTCATTATTTATAGAAATCTACTCTACATTTCAGACCTCTGTGATTTTGTTCATCCTGACTGAAGAGCTGAGACTTGAATCAGAACTCTCCATCAATAAACCATCTGCTTCACCAACTTCACACACGTGTTTGTTTATTTACGTTTGTGTCCTTGCACAAGTGCATGATCACAAACTGATCATGATGTGCTGTGTTTAAATGTCCATATTGACCCTGTCGAAATTGAAATAAATTATTCAGAAAATAATGACTAACGACTCTGTACAGTGCAGTGAAATTTATTACATACACACCGCACTGTTTTAGTGTAAGTGCAGCAACAAAAATGTCGTGTTGAATAATAAAGAGAACGTTTATTTTGAACACCATGCTCTGCTGCTTTTTTTTCACAGTCAAAAAGAACTAAAGGATGTTTTAATGAAAAAAAAAATTAATGAGGTCGTGTTTACAAAGTTACAACCTGAAATGCAGACTGTTTTCTTTGAGTCAGATGAGTCGAATCATTTCACTAATAAGAGCTGATTCTCGGTTCCTAAATGACTCACTGGCAGGTTTTTTTTTTTCTGGATTATCCAAAATTGTTGATGTTTATTCATCCATTGCTTAAAATGTTCAATCTACAGTTATATAATTGTTCAGTGCTTTATATTTTGCCCTGTATCTGTTACTTAAAGTAAAATGCTTTAAATATATAAAAACATAAATAATATATGCTTCCTCAATCTGAGCATAACTTTTATTAAAGTAGAATTTAAAGATGATTTCCGTCTGTTCTGATAGCTGACCTTTATAATTCACTCCTACACTATAGAGTTACACACAGATGAGTCTTCACTTGAATCGACTCCACATCACGCTGCGCCAAACGACTCAGATGTTGATTAGATTCACTGAATTATTTTTATTACACTGTGTATTGAACGGTGTCACAGCTTAACAAACA
This sequence comes from Noturus placidus, assembly GCA_022414735.1. Classification (NCBI taxonomy): domain Eukaryota; kingdom Metazoa; phylum Chordata; class Actinopteri; order Siluriformes; family Ictaluridae; genus Noturus; species Noturus placidus. The sequence goes on along the minus strand of JAFFST010054648.1, from coordinate 58,813 downwards.
TGGAACACTGATATAGTATATTTTCAGGATATATAGGTTTTATTTTCAGAAAAAGCAAATGTCACTTCAGAAATAACAGTCAGTTCACCAAAAAAGAGCGGGCTGTTCAAAGAGTCGACTCCTGCTCAAACGACACATCAGTCGTCCACAGTGTTCCTGGGATCCACCAGCAGGCTGACCAGGATAAAGCTCTTAGTGCAGATTGAATGGATTAAAATAAACATTTTTTTTATTCACTAGAGCGAGTTATGACCATTCAGTAAGATTAAAGACGTGAAATTTGCAATGTAATGGCAGGCAACTTGAAGAATTGCGATAAATGAAGAATTAAACCGCAGTAGGAGAAAGCTCGTCTCTGATTGGTCAGCCAGAGGAGTTTTCATTAATTGCTGCATTTTAATAAAAATCTCCAAATCACGTGATAATCATTACATCCGGTGTAAAAAAAACAAAACCGTCTGAAATAGTTCACACTGTTTCTTTTTCCGGAAGATTGGCCATAATAGCCTTTTTTAGCACAATATTGAAGGGTTTTAAAAAATTAAAGTCACGTGATTAAATAGTTGCTCTCTAATTGGTCAGGTAGAGTAAATTGTCCACAAGAGGGCGCTGATGCGGTAATGTCGCTCCGCGTAGGCACGGAGAGAGAAGACAGAACGTTTTATTGTTAGTTGTCTCACCAGAAATCCGACAAGTCACGTGGTGACGCTCCGATGGGCTCGAGCAGGGATCTGGGCTAGCAATTAAGCTGCATTTCCGGCGTGTCTCGTGTCGGGTCTGGAGTGTAAACAGTGCCGGTTTGTCAATGCCTGCTCTACCGGAGGAGCGGGCGCGCGTGCTGGCGGTGGTGCGCGCGCTGAAAGTTGTCGGTGTGCGCGTGAGGAACTGGAAGAGCTTCCTGCACGGAGAGAGAACACCTGAGCAGGTACAACAGAGCTCAGTACTCTGTCCTCACTTACACAATCAAGTCTCGTGTTATGTCTTCAGGGTTTAGTTTCCCCCAAAACAAACACACACACACACACACACACACAGCAGGAACATTATTTGGGATGAGCTGATTGTGAGAAGGTTCCACGAGGCTGATGATTGAGAAGGTGAATAGAAATACTACCATTTATAAATGTGAGGAAGAAACGTGTGTGTGTGTGTGTGTGTGTGTGTGTGTGTGTGTTGGATGTTCTACAAATGAAAATGGATCTTTAAGCCTGACACAGGTCTAATACTGACAACAGAAACACTTAAATACACAACTTGTGCGGGAAGCAGATAGACAGAGTAAGGTCCTGATCCACATGACTGACCTTTGACCTTTCCATCTTAGGAGACACCACAGCAGCTCTTTGCGTTTGGTCGAGGTCTTCAGCTTCTCCCTCAGTGTCATGTGGCTGAAGTGGACGGCTCCGTGCCGCTGTATGTTCATGCTCCATTGTTTTTAGTGAGATGCCTGCTTCATGTTTTGGATACTGATTGTTCTGTGTTTGGTTTCCAGGTTCCTGGTGGAGGCGTGTGAGTATTTATCTCAGCACTTGCACACTGAGGGCATTTTCAGGAAGACCGGTTCTCTCTGCCGAATCCGAGCTCTGAGGGTAAGACGCTGCAAACACACGGTATTCGTTCCTAAACACGGGCTAGAGTTTATGTCTAAAATGTGTCAGTAATAATACGTTTAACCAGAGTTTGAGTGAGTGAGTGAACATGTCTCATGAACTTGAAGACTTTTTGATTTAAAGCAGCTCTCTAACAGCACACTTTCATCCTGTGTCCTTCTTAGCCCAGGTCTATCCGGACAGTGTGATTTGTTATTAGGAGACTTCTGTGCTTAATAATGAACCGTTCCTACATTCAGATATCGTTTGTGATCAGTCTGATTGCTGCTTCATGCTTAAAAAATATATATATATATATATTGTGTGTGTGTGTGTGTGTATGTATATGTGTCAAATTTTGTGTGAGGCCAGTGGTCCAGAATGTGAAGGAAAGGCAGGCGAGTGTCTTCTTCCCTCCTGTGTTGTTGTAGATGGACCTGGAGAAGGGCGAGCAGATCTTCCTGCCTCCCCGTGACGCTTTGTTGCAACCGTGTGACGTGGCGTCGGTGCTGAAACAGTTCCTGCGTGAGCTTCCTGAGCCGCTGATTGCAGGGGAGCTGCATGTGGCGCTGTGCCACGCCCAGACTCTGGACGTGGGTGCGAGTGAGAGAGCCACGCTGCTGCTCATGTCCCTGCTCTCTCCGGTACACGCTCGCACCTTGCGCTACGTCTGCAGCTTCCTCAGGCGCGTCGCACTCCGGTACGATCCTGCTGCTTGTGTGTTTATATTGCTGCTGTAGTGATGATGGATAACACGGTCTGCTTCCGTGTGTGTGTGTGTGTGTGTGTGTGTGTGTGTGTGTGTGTGTAGGTGTGATGAGAACAGGATGGAGGTAAGCAGTTTAGCACTGGTCATGGCTCCTAACCTGCTGCAATGCTTGCCTCAGACGTGTCGCCTCACCCTCTTCACAGAGAAACAGCTGGAGCAGCAGGCTGCAGCTATCAGAACCCTCATCTTACACGCTGAGCGCATCGGTTACGCCTCCAGCTCATTATCATATCTGCTGTTTATTCGACAGATTAACACTTCTGTGTTTAATTAACATACGGAGTGTTATTTATTTTATTTTAAGGAGTTGTGCCCTTATTTCTACTGGACGCACCGGGAGCGGTGGAGGCGAGTGATTCCACTCCACCACTAGAGGGCACTTTATTGAACAAGCGAGCCAGACTCCGTGTGTACAGCAGACAGAGGAGAAGGAGCGTCGGAGGTGACGTTTAGCGTCTGTCTCGAGTTCTACACATTTTCTCCCCTGCTTTTATTTAATGCTTGTTTATTTTTATTTTATTATATTTTTAGAGTTATTTGTGGATGCTTTTTCTAAACTGAAGTCCAGTAGGACGCCCATCGGTCCCTCTCTGTCCTTAGATGCTACATCAGGTAAAACAGCGCAGTCATCTGACACAGTGATCATCAGATCATCCTTTCATCCAAACATTCAGATTCACAGCGTCACATCAGTGTTTTGGGATTTTTCTGTTTGTATAAACACCTCGTAGTTTCAGTACTTAAAGCAAACTCCAGACACTGAACACGTCTCGACTGTTTGATGTTTTGGCATAAAAAAAAAAAAAGGGACGTCGTGTTGTTTTGTTTGTACTGTAGAGCGTTAGCTTGTGTCCAGATTAAACACCAGCAGCAGTTTTGTGAGGGAGGTTTAATGCTCGTGGACGTAAACACCGACGTTTATTAAAATGTTCAACAGGACGTCCACTGTCCAAAAGTCCCACCCCTCAGTCTCCAAACACGGTGAAGCGCAAAGCCTTAGAGGACAGCTTGCCTGAAGTGAGTGGATCTGCCAGAAAGAGGTACAGACATTTGACATTATTTTGTTTTTCCACTCACAGACTTTGTTTAGAACAATGATGAGGGTCTTTAATTCAGTCTGATGTCCTGTATACTGCATCCTTGATGGTTATTTCCGTCATTTGAGTTTGCAGGCGTTCGCTGCATGACCTCCGAGCCGACACGCAGTCCATCAGCAGTCAGTCAGCAGACGGTGAGTTCATTTCAGCAAAATCAGAGTATTATTATTAATAATAATAATAATAAGTTGTCAGACCCAGTACACTGACTCAAGTCAAGGTGAAGCTAAATTGTTAATGCAATACAGTAACAGTTGTAAAATTAACAATACAATGCAATAATAAATATTACACATTAAAGATGATGGTTATAATGATTGAAACTAAAAGTTAAAAGTAGCCTACAGTCCCACAACACAGGAGTTTCTCATTTAAACATAAAGAACATAACTTTTGTCTACACTTTAACACGTTAATCAGAATAAACACATTGAAAGTGTCTTAAAGAGATTTTCACATAACATTGCAGCTTTATTTATTCTTTAGTTTAAATAGTTCTTCAGGATCTCCCACGATAACTTTGGGTTTGAGAACAGCACTGGGATTTGACCCTAGAACCCGCTAGAACCTAACAAACGTTCTGGAACCTAAGTGACTGTAGGATGGAGTTTAGCAGGAAATTGACCGAATAAATAAATCATATAGGCTTTTTAGTAACCGAAATAAAATGGGATGCTTGTTTTGTCACACTCGCAGGATTATATTCTGTACCACGCTGTGTAGCTTCACTATAAATCGGATTATATAGTGAGTAATGATCAGACTGTATATAATCAGATTCGACAGGAGGTCCGAGTCCTCAGGAGGTGAAGAGCAGCGATGATTCCCACCGCAGTGTTTCGGAGAAGAGGACTCCAGTACGAGCGCAGAGGAAGACACATCGGCGAGTTTATTATGCTCCGTCTGTGTGTGTGTGTATCAGGAAATGATCAACTTCAGTGAAATTAAATGAGAGTTCTTCTGTCTTGCTTTTATCCTAATAAGTATAGAAGTTATGATTCGAAGCAGGAGGAGAGTGTACGCCGCAGGAGGAGATCTCTCCGTTTCTTCTCCATGTCCAGCAGCAGCAGTGGCAGTCCGGTATGCTCTCCAACACCAATCCAGTTCCTCATTCATATCAATCTCAAGAGGTTCTGATTGTGTACTGATGGACTGTGTGTGTGTGTGTGTGTGTGTGAGCTGTCATTTAGAGACTGCAGCAATGAACAAATTAAATTCCTGGCTTATTTATGCATTTATTTTCCGAACTGAAGCAATCGGGATCTTCAGCTAGGTTTTTCTTCAGTTCTCCAGCAAAAGGAGGAAATAAACAGAAAAAAATCAGTTGTTTCTGTTACTTCTGTGCAGGCTCTCAGTGTGACGCCGTGTGACGATCCTGAAAAGTGTTCGAGCTCCTGCAAAAAACTCCACCACATTAAAAATACCCTGTCGAACTCGGGCAGCAGCTCCTCACTGAAAATTCCCTTAATTCTGATCGAGGAACCGGGACGAGGTTTGGAGCGTTTATTATTTTTACTATAACATTATTTTAGCACAAAAAAAATCCGGATTTTATTTGATCAGATATTAAAAACGCTGTGTGAGATTCTCCTATGAAACAGAAATGTGACAGGAACACATCACTCATAACAACACCGGACAATATTCCGGTTTATTCTTTAATCACGGTCACTGATCTGGACTCAGTCAGTGAGCTGTTCTGTGTTCATGTTCTCTGTGGCCTCTTGGAAATCTGGGGGTTTGATTCTGTTTGTGTGTTGCAGTTGTAATCGGGAGTGAAGTGGACGACGATCCTGAGCTTCTCAACTGCAGTTTTGTGGAGAACCCTGGCGATGCGTCATGTTCCGAACGTGAGGGAACGTTACGAGGAAGTCAGCAGCAGGAGAGCGAGGACGCGCACGAAGACGAGCACTGGGTTCTGCTCGACAACGGAAATCCGGAAGTCATTGTGGAATACGACGTGATTCTGAAGGAGAGCCAGAAACAGGAAGGGACAGACAGTCCAAAGACAGGACATGGAGTTAAGAAAGAGCGACAGGAAACGGAGACACTTTCCAAATCGAAAAAGAGGAAAAGCAGTTCGAAGAAGCGTTCTGGACCACGACGCTCCATCAGCATGCCCGAGGTTGCTTTAGATCCACGTTCGGACGAGATCGGCGAAGTTCAGCAGAAAGTTCTGACAAACGAGACCACGTTTAATGAGGACATGTGGTCCACGTCTGTCAGTCTGCCTTTGAAAAAGTCTGGAGGGAAAGGAAAGGAAGGGCGAGAGCTGAGGAGGAGATCCGGCACGTTTCACGAGCGGAAGAAGGAGAAAGGGTCCGATTCGGATCTAAAGAAGGCGAATCCTCGGCTTTCGATTTCTGAGAGGTTCAGGAGCTTCAGCCTTCTGGCTTCGTTTCTCCGAACCCCGACGGTCCGTCTGCGCAGACAGGGAGCGAGACGGTTCAGCCGCTCGTTCAGTGACGAAGCCGTTCAGGAGGATCAGCAGGCCTTCCTGGAGCTTAACGGCGATCTAACGGACTCCGAGGAACCCAATGTGGAGTTGCTTCCAGATCATTCACCAAGTCCTCCTTCTCCTTCAGAAGATCTCACTTTGATTGGATCATCACAGAAATCAGAAGAGGATGAAAATCCCCAGATTAACGAGTGTGTGACGTCCGACACGCTGAAAGTGGAAGAATTCGACCTGGACAAGATGTTTGAGCAGCAGTGTCACGTCACAGAATGCCACCACGAGCATGAGAAACACTCCGAGTCCTACTGGGACGTGCAGTTTGGTGGCTCCACACCGTCGAGCAAGCAGAGGGCGTCGTTCAGTTCCCCTGCAGACTCGTGCGCTTTCACAGCTTCTGAAACCGAGCCGCTCTCTCCGCAGTGTGAAACGCCGGCGTGCAAGTCCTTCAGCTGCCTGTCGTTTGACGGCGTGTTTTCCATCAGCAGCGTCAGTGAGAATTGTTCGCTCTCCCTCGACCTCTCACCTCCGTCCTTCGAGTTCAGACCTCACGGCTCCAGGAGGCGCTATAGAGACTCTCCACGCTGGCCTTCTCACGAAGTGCGCATGACCACGTGGAAACCGTTACCTCTCTAACTCATCTCACGCTGCATGGTTTCTCTCTGTTTTTGCTTCACTTTTAAAATATACATGTGTATTATTATACAGGAAGCACGCTCTCTTTACCGGCTTTAATGCTGGCACAAAGTTATGGATTAATGTCTGTGTGCCTTTTATTGTACTGTTTCATTTTGTAACTTTGTCTGTTCTTAATAAACATTTACTTGTTCTATTTATTTGTACCTTTTTATTATTATTATTACTAAAAATGAAGTCCAAATTTAAATAATCTAGAGAGTTTCATACAGAAGATTAGTGAAAGTAATCATATGTTCATGTTGGATCAAGACAAGAACACACACACACGTGTCTAAAAGGTTTTATATTAATAAAAATTCTTCTTTATTATTTTCTTCTACTTATTGTCTGTTTTGAACAATTGTGAACCTGACATAGTGTGAGTGGGTGGTTCTAACGCCACAAGAAGTGTTGTGTTAAACTGAGTTAGATGATAATGGTGTGTGTGTGTGTGTCCACCCACTGCCTGTGTACAAAAAAAAAAGAGAGCGGGTCCCTCTCTGAACTACAGCTAAAGAATGTCCTTCAAAACACACGCGCACAGATTGCAGGCTCGTGAAGTGAACAGAGAGTGAGACTGTCGGTGCGAGAGCGTGATAAAAGGAAGACACCATGGCTGAAGGAGGAGAAGGAGACGAGGAGATTCAGTTTGTACGGACGGTGAGTACAATCTGGATTATAGTCCCGGATTAATCAGAGCTCTCACATCATGAGAGCTTTCAGTCTGTTGTGCAATATTTGTGTATCTTATTGATATTATTTACAATATTATGTCAGATGTCTGTCCTCCATGCTGTTATAGACACACAATCATAGGCACTTGCCTGGTGAGCAGAATTATGGGATTGCTTTTTCCAAGAAGGATCTGTAGAAGGCAGCTCGAACAGAACACAGCATGTGGAGAAATCCTATACTATTTCAACTTTCAGTGTCTTAATCCAAACGTATTGTTCAGTAACTGTGATGAAGGTGAACGTGTCGAGCTGTGAGAGTGAGGCGTGTGAGCTCTGGTGTTTTAAAGGCTTTTGTTGGTGATGTAAAGATTTACTTAGTAATGTCTGGAAGTGTTTACACGATACTCGGGTATCATCACATCACGATAATGAACACACGCAATAATCAAAATAACATCTCTGCTACTCCTGTGCTTCGTTTGGAAGAAATAAACTCAGAAATCAGGATAAGGACAGCCGTCTTCTATCCCATGATCCTGGCAAGAGCTCAATAAAGCAGACACTGACTGAGGACTGAAATCATTTTAAATACTATAATGTGATGATATCGTAATGATCGTTACATGCAACAACCTTCACCATAAGTAACACACATATACACACACGTGTTACCTATAACACATATAGTCTGTTGGATCCTGTTTCCTTTGCTATAGAGCTGCAGATTGGCATGAACAGGTGTGTGGCATTGTTATCTATTTATAATAGAGCTGAGAGACATGGTGATACACACACACACACACACACACACACTGTGATTTTTGACCCTGAAACCAAAACAGCTTCATCTGGGTTTATGAATCATCTCCCTGTAATCAATACTGGGTGAAAAAGACTTCGTAACCTTAATGAATGTAGTTTATAATAATAATCACAATAGTAATAGGTTTAATTATAAAGCTGATTTAAGATGTCGTGTAGCGTATGATCATCACAGATCATGAAGAACAATTGTAATATCATTATTCATATAATAAGACCATTACTCCCACAGATTTTAATCACAATTGCAATAAAAACCATTATTCTGAGCAAGATGCATCAAACCCCTGAAAAATTCTGCACAAATAGTGTGTGATAATCATTTTACCACAGACATCTAAATTAGGTGATAAGTGGAGGATAATGTATGATAAAGTCTCAGTATATATATATATATA
>JAFFST010054648.1:29833-48571 GCA_022414735.1 Noturus placidus | reverse complement strand
CCTTAACAAACGTGAATATATAAAAAAGAATAGACATAAATAAAAAGATAAATGAATAGAATAGATGAAGAAAGAGAGATCCATTGGCAGGGAAAATTAAAGCTGGACATATAGAACATATTTTCTCCTGTATATTGGGGGGACAGATAGTTTTTTTCCTCAACATTGGGGGGTTACGACCCCCCCCCCCCCCAAAGAGTGCGTGGTTACGCCCATGCCTGTGTTAGAAGATAAAGACCCTCAGGTGTAATCAGAGTGACGCTGATGAGGAACAGTTGTGGCGCCTCCATCAGCCTCGTGCGCTCAATTCAAAAATTCAAAAATTCAAAACCTGGCGCGCGAGCCTTTTTTTTTTTTTTTTTTTTTTTAAACCCTAACAGTCGAGCTCTACCGGACACACTGATTACCTCAGGAAGCGAAATGCCAAACATTTGGTAGCATGATAAAACAGTACATTAGTAAACACTAAACAGTAAAATAGTAAATTAGTAAATGATATTAATATAGTAGAGGACATTAAAACATTCTACTAATATTTTAACGACTTTGTTAGTCCACAGCTGTGGCTTTAAAGTTTGATATTCTGGATAGTTACCGTATTTTCCGCACTATAAGGCGCAGTCTCAATTACAGGGTCTATTTCTGTACTTGACCAATACATAAGGCGCACTGGACTATTAGGCGCACGGCCGATTTTTGAGAAAATTTAAGGCCTTATAGTGCGGAAAATACGGTAGGTTGCTAAACGACTGAATTCCTATATTGGAACTTTGAGGTCTGTTAGCTGTAGCAGCAATAATTAACCAAAAGGTAATAACATTTTTATTATTATTATTATTATTATTATTATTATTGTTATTATGGGGCACACGGTGCCTTAGCATGTTCCCCTCACACCTCCAGGGTTGGCGTTTGATTCCCACTGCTGCCCTGTGTGTGTGGAGTTTGCATGTTCTCCCTGTGTTGCGGAGGTTTTCTCTTGGTACTCCGGTGTGTGAATGTGTATGTGATTGTGCCCTGTGATGGATTGGCACCCTGTCCAGGGTGTACCCCGCCTTGTGACCCATGCTCCCTGGGATAGGCTCCAGGTTCCCCGCGACCCTGTAGGAGAAGCAGTATAGAAAATGGATGGATGGATGGGTTATTATTGTTTTAGATAATTTTTCAAAACGATCCCATTGGATATTTGGATAGTATCTGCAATGCTACTACTACTAATACTAATAATAACTAATATTTTTCTTTTTATATTTCTATATTATTTTAGTGACATATACGCATACATTGTGTGTGTTTGTGTGTGTGTGTGCAGGAGGATCAGGTGGTGCTACAGTGTACAGCCACTATACTGAAGGAGCAGATTAAACTCTGCTTGTCCTGTGAGGGATTTGGAAATCGACTCTGCTTCCTCGAGGCAACATCTAACGCTCAGGTAACGACTGATCAGCTTTAAACATCTCCTTCATGCTTGCTGAATGATCCATATATGGCAAAATTAGAAATCATTAACCCAGAACTTATAGCTATGCAAATCTATTTGTGATCAGTTATAATGTGTTATTTGTTATTTGGACATATGAGTGATCAGGTTTTATTTTTCAGAATGTGCCACCCGATCTGGCTATCTGTGTCTTCATCCTGGAGCAGTCGCTATCTGTACGTGCTCTACAGGAGATGCTCTCTCATTCCAGCGAGGTGAAAAAAGTACTTTAAGACTAAATTGAATAGCAGTTTCTAACAGCTAGTCACAATGAAGTGTTGACACGTTCAGCAGCTGTATAATATGATTCAGTACAATCACTTGTAGCAGATATCACCTGGAGGTAACGATACATTGTGAGGACATGTCTATGCAGGTATAGCATAACTTTAGCCGTATAGATATATCCCCGGTTGCATTATCATGGTTTAAGATGAACAGTCCCAATTTATTCAGGTTTAAAGAATGATGAATACTTGTTTGAATATGACCCCCCCCCAATTATTCTCCTGTTCTTTCTCTCTTTAGGATGTGGATTTGGATAAATGGGTACGTTAGATTTTTTATTCTTTCCCAATTGTTTTCTTCTCAAATTGTAATTGTGTTACTAATAATCCAGGCGATAAGGTATTATATTAAAGTACTATATGTCCTACTGCTGACTGGATTATTATGACGTTTTCTCTTCTTTAAAGTCATCACAAGGTGGAGGCCATCGGACGCTGTTGTATGGACACGCCATCCTGCTCAGACACACACACTCGAGCATGGTCAGCCATAAGTCCTCTGGTCTCAAGCTTTTTTATACGATGGACACTTTTTACTGTACATACATCCCATAGACTCCTTCTGAAGCAAATTAGTTTTATCAAGATAATGCTCTGACAAAAATTCAAGAACTATTATTTCAGTAAACACTACAGAGGGTCCATTAGGACTGGTCGATATTCTGATTATCGAACAACTAATACACAGTTTTTCTTAAAGCAAGCACACTGATAAATGCTATCTATTAACGACCATCATGTGATGTTGATCTTCCCTAACACTTAAAGTCAATAAAAACAGACATTTTTACTTGTATTTGTAAAGACTAAAATTGTAATAGTTTCTGACAGCTAATGAAATCAGAGCAGTTCCTGATGCGTACCGAGACTGTAATTTATTCCTCTGTGGATTTAATTGGATTGTCTCATCTCGCTCTGCTGCAGTATCTTAGCTGTTTGACAACGTCACGGTCCCTCACAGACAAGCTGGCGTTTGACGTTGGCTTACACGAAGACTCGACAGGTAGCTAGCACAGTTCACAATAAATTTGACAATTTAGCATGGAGTGTATAAAAGGTAACAGGTGTGCGGGTATGTCTGGTAGGTGAGGCATGTTGGTGGACGATCCACCCTGCTTCTAAGCAAAGGTCAGAAGGTGAGAAGGTCAGAGTGGGTGATGACCTCATCCTGGTCAGTGTGTCATCTGAAAGGTACCTGGTACGTATTAAATTTTGAGTAGAAAACCAACAAATAGTTTTCATATTCAGTATGAAAATGGAATGATGGCACTTTTGCTTTCTGATTATGATTCTCATTTGTAAGTCGCTTTGGATAAAAGCGTCTGCTAAGTGAATAAATGTAAATGTAAATGATGTGCGCTTGCAGCATCTGTCCTATGCGAGTGGAGATCTCATGGTGGACGCCTCCTTCATGCAGACGCTGTGGAACATGAACCCAGTGTCCAGTGGATGTGAGCTGGTTGAAGGTAAATAAAAGGATATTCAGACTTATTTTTTAAGCCTTTTTTATTTCAATGTTTTGCTCTTTGAGTGTTTTCGTGTGTGATTTTCTCTGTTTCACTGTTATTCAGGGTATTTGACTGGAGGATACGTGCTTCGACTCTTCCACGGTCACATGGATGAGTGTTTAGCCATTCCTGCTGCTGAACAGGGGGAAGAGCGCAAGTGAGAGAACACACACACACACACACACACACACACACACTATGACAAGCTCATAGGTACAGCTTTGTCAATTTCTCATGGGACTCATGATGAAGAACAGAAGTCTTTAACAGAACTTGTTAATGCTCTCTGAATGAATTTGCTGTGTGTGAAATGTTCAGAAATGCCCATTACGAGGGAGGCCTGGTTTGCAGTCATGCCAGATCTCTGTGGAGACTCGAGCCCCTCCGGATTGGGTAGGTTTGGAAAATATGGTTCATCAGTGTAATTTTAGTTAATATAACCTAACCACACTAATTGCATTTATACGTTTACATTTCATATGATCCAACTGATAAAAGCTGCACCTCTGTTTTTTCCTCTTTGCGCCACAGATGGAGTGGCGGCCATATTAAATGGGGTCAGCCATTCAGAGTGCGTCACATCACTACAGGTCGATATTTGTGTTTAGATGATGAGAAAGGCCTGCTTGTGGTGGATCCAGAGAAAGCAAACACAAAGAGCTCTGCGTTCTGCTTTCGAGCCTCAAAGGTCAGTGCTTTGGACGTCTCTTTAATGGGGAATCACTACAGACACTGCAGATTACTCCACAACAAACAGACTACGGATGAATTGACTATATTGTATTAATAATAAGTTTGAAAGTAAAATATATCGATATAGCACACTTTAGAAAACAAAGCAAATCTGGTTAAAAGTATTGCCTCTGATGCAAAGCCCCACTGTTCCATATTCCCTCTGTTCTACTCTTTGCCTGGGCTAATGACCAGACGTCTATAGGTTTGAAATATTTCAATATTGAGCTGGTCGAATGGACTGTAGACAGCAAACCTGCATGCATTCACATGTGGGTTCATGCAGTTATGTATCATTTTGGAGGTTCACTTTTCAGCCTCAGTGTGTCTACTGCCAAAAAAACCCCAACACTTTTCCATAATACATAACAATAACATTAAATAGATCCGGATACAAGTAGGAGAGGGATATTATATTAAGTTTTAACCTGGACATTAAAATGTATAAGCGTACATGCGCCTCGTAGTGATGGTGTGATGATCTGTGATGTCATCTGTGCGTGTTGTCTTGCAGGAGAAGACGGAAGTGGCTCAGAAGCGTGATGTAGAAGGGATGGGAGCTCCGGAGATAAAGTACGGCGAGTCCATGTGTTTTGTGCAGCATGTAGCTACAAGCCTGTGGCTCACCTACGCCTCTGTAGATGCTAAATCTGCTCGCCTTGGGCCTGTGAAGCGGAAGGTAACTAGGACACATATAGATATAAATATGCAAAGTAGCATTCTTAAAAAAATCCACCAAATATATATTCTTTTTATTTTAACGTATACATACACAATTCAGTGCTCTACTAGAACTGGTTTTATTTGTTCTATTGTTCTTTTCTTCATTAGTATTTGATATGAATTGATTGAATCGAATGAAATTATTAGGAAGTAAACCTAACTTCTTCATAGTGACTTTAGTTTATCCTGCTTCATTAATGTATAAAATTATTTTTAACAGTCCTGTCTGTCTGTCATGTTGTAGGTGATCATGAATATTAAGGATGCACCGTTGTTGTTGTTGCACAGTACTTGTGGTGTTAAAATTGTGTTTTGTGTGCGTAGGCGATTCTTCATCAGGAAGGTCACATGGATGACGCTCTGACCGTTGCTCGCTCTCAGACTGAAGAGTCTCAGGCTGCTCGAATGATCTACAGCACTGCTGGCCTCTTCACCCAGTTCATCAAGTACACACACTCTCACCGTGGCACAGTTCAATCACTCCAGTTATACACTCACTACGGGTCAAAAGTTTGTTGACACTTGACTGAAATCTTAAAAAAGCTTTTGATCTGAAGGTACATGATTAAATGTTTGAAATCGGTATTGTAGACAAAAATCTAATCATGCAAAACATTTTATTTACAATTTTTTTTAAACGTACGACTCGGACAGAAATATTCTGAAAAGCAGCCAGCATTAAAAAAGTGTTCAGCGTTATTTCAGTGTATCCTTCAACAGATAGATTCATATCCTATAAAAGAGACATCAGACTCTCTTTCTGTCTCTGTCTCATTCTCTCTTTTCTGCAGGAGTTTGGACACTCTGAGCGGGAAGAATAAAAGCGCTGCTCCTCCTCCTCCATCTCTCCCACTGGAGTCTGTTGTCCTCTTGCTCCAGGATCTGATCTTCTATTTCAGACCTCCAGAGGAGGACCTGGAGCACGAGGAGAAGCAGAGCAAACTGAGATCTCTCAAAAATAGACAGAACCTGTTTCAGGAAGAGGTGGAGCATCACACACACACACACACACACACACACACACACACACACACACACACACACACACACACAAAAGGCTTCAGCCTTGTGCCATCACTAGAGGTAGAAAGAGAGCAAGCAAAAACCTTGCCAGACCACCTCCTGCCACTAGAGGGAGCCAGAGACCACTGTCTTTCTCAAACACACAATAATACAGATAATACAGATAAAGCTGTACTTATAAAGTGTCTTTACATCTGATAAAGCTCCTATAATAAAATAGTCATTTATTATTCTAAATGTTTTTCAAAAGTCACTTCATAAATACCTTTAAATGTGTGATGAAGCTATAGATGATGCGTTTGTGTTCTCTGTAGCATCTCTGATTAGAGGGAACAGAGCGAACTGCGCACTCTTCTGTGACAATCTGGACTGGCTGGTCAGCAAACTGGACCGACTGGAAGCCTCATCAGGTAAACACTCTGTTACTGTATAGGGTCAGGTCTGACGGTTTCCTATGTACTATCTGTTTATTAATTCTCAAACATGACCCTGTTGCAGGTATCCTTGAGGTGCTGTACTGCATTCTCATCGAAAGCCCTGAGGTGTTAAACATTATCCAGGAGAACCACATCAAGTCCATCATCGCTCTGCTGGACAAACATGGACGCAATCACAAGGTATGCATCGCGCCACTTGCCTCTCACAGACGATCTAACCTGTACCTAATCCCAGTTCTCCGTTCTCTCTGTTCTCTAGGTGTTGGATGTACTCTGCTCGCTGTGTGTGTGTAACGGTGTGGCTGTGAGGTCCAATCAGAATCTCATCACAGAGAATCTACTTCCACGTCGTGACCTTTTGCTCCAAACGCAAATCATTAACTATGTCACAAGGTGATTAATTAGCAGAAACAACTGGTCTGTTTCCCAGCACTAAGAACTTAAAGAACTGACTCTTGTACCTAGAAAGTATGTTATAGCCAAGTTATCCTGTAAGAACGCATGGACTCAGTGGAGACCATGCGTATAAGTGTTGTACGTTAGCCTTTAGCTTTATTGCGCACATGATACGGTTACCTTCAATTCTTTGCAGTTCTGTGTTTTCATGAGGCAGAGAAACAGTTAATGCGTTTTTTTCCCTGTTTTTTTTCCCCCCTGTTTTGCAGCATGAGGCCAAACATCTTCCTGGGGACCTGTGAGGGATCCACACAGTATAAAAAGTGGTATTACGAGCTGATCGTGGATCACGTGGATCCGTTTCTGACGGCCCAAGCGGGTCACCTGCGGGTGGGCTGGGCACTGACTGAAGGTTACAGCCCGTACCCTGGTGGAGGAGAGGGCTGGGGCAGTAATGGTGTAGGAGATGACCTCTACTCCTACAGCTTTGATGGCCTCCATCTGTGGTCGGGTGAGGAACCTGTACAGACTCATACAGACTAAATCATATGTTCCATAACACTATTTTCTTATTGCTTGAAAAAAGTTGTTCATGGGCTTCGACTTTCATATCAATTTGATTTAGGGAAGATTTGTTGTGTCTCTTCTGAAAAACTTGCTCTTATCAAACACACAGGGCGTGTCCCTCGACACGTTGCATCGCCCAGTCAGCACATTCTGGCAGCAGAAGACGTAGTGAGCTGCTGTCTGGATCTAAGTGTGCCCAGTATCTCCTTCCGCATTAACGGGCATCCTGTTCAGGGCATGTTCGAGAACTTTAACCTGGACGGCCTCTTCTTCCCTGTCGTTAGCTTCTCTGCTGGAATCAAGTAAAACAGCTTTGCACCATCTAGAAGAACTTCAGCATCATTTATTGATTATTCGAACCTCAAAATGTCCTTCAATGAAACTCCAGCATGATAGAAAATCCCAAGAAATACTCCATGATGGAAAGATGTGTTAGAAATCCATCTGAATATATGAAAATACGTTTATATATACATATTAATATTAATACATACTGTATAATAATATGGAACCCTCAGAATGGTTTATTAGCGCTCTAACACTGATCACTATGATGCAGCAGATGAGTGACCACATGTACGTTTTCTATTGTTCACCCAGGGTCCGGTTCCTCCTGGGTGGACGCCATGGAGACTTTAAGTTTCTTCCACCGCCGGGATACGCTCCGTGCTACGAGGCTGTGCTGCCCAAAGACAAACTTCGCATCGAACCCATTAAGGAGTATAAAAATGACTTGGATAATGATGTGAGGAACCTGCTGGGCCCGACTCAGTTTCTGTCCCACACCGCCTTCACTCCAAATCCTGTGGACACTGTGCAGGTACAGCTGATCTTATCGAGTCTGATCTAAATGTCTGAGCACATCAACAAGTTTATAATATATAATTCAGTTTATAACTGTTTATAATTGTTTATAATTCAGTTATAAACTTTTTATAATTCAGTAATCTGACTCATTTTTTAAATGATTGTGATTGCCAGGTATTTCATTTTTCATATTTCACACACAGATTGTTCTTCCTCCACATCTGGAGCGGATCAGAGAAAAACTAGCAGAGAACAGCCACGAGCTCTGGGCTGTAACTCGCATCGAACAGGGCTGGACTTACGGACCTGTGAGAACATATCCCCATATCCCCATACACAATATACATTATTAAATAAATACAGTGAATCTTCCTACATGTTTATAAGCTGTACGTTCACCTTCGGTGGGTCTCACAGTTTATACATTTTCTATTTCTTTTAGTTCCGTGATGATAATAAAAAGCTGCATCCGTGTCTGCTGGACTTCCAGAGCCTTCCAGAGCCAGAGAGGAACTACAACCTAGCAATGTCAGGGGAAACGCTCAAGTGAGTGAGAAAGCGGGCATGTGTGTGTGTGTATGTGTGTGTATGTGTGTGTATGTGTGTGTATGTGTGTGTGTGTGTGTGTGTGCTTGCATGTTTAATATCTTATATATATCTGGGTGTCTGGGTGTGTAAACTTTTGTTCGGTTATCTGTCTCTCCACAAGAACTCTTCTTGCGCTGGGTTGCCATGTTGGAATGGGAGATGAAAAAGCGGAGGAAAATTTGAAAAAGATAAAACTGCCCAAAACGTCAGTGACACACACACACACACACACACACACACACACACACACACACACACACACACACCAGTCTTTTAAAAATAAAAAGTTTTACACACTTTAATTTCCCTGTGATGATTATATGATTTTAAAAATGATTGTTGATGTTCATTAGGGAAAAACTAACAAGAATTTTAATTTAATGTTATATAACTCCTGAACGTAGCTACACGCAGTGCAATGGCTATAAACCTGCTCCTCTGGACCTGAACCACGTTAAACTGACCCCGAACCAGAACACACTGGTGGAGCGACTCGCTGAGAATGGACACAACGTGTGGGCTCGAGACCGCGTGCGCCAGGGCTGGACTTACAGTATCGTACAGGTTAGACTCACTAACGTTGCTCCAGGTTTGTTACCTCTGCCTGAACCTGTCCGTGTAGTTTTTTAAGCTTTTATAGGAATTGGTTACAGTCTGCTGTATTATTTATACTTATCGCTGCTTTAATGTTGCTTCTGGTGTATTATTTACAGTATACTTATCGCTGCTTTAATGTTGCTTCAGCTGTATTATTTATACTTATCGCTGCTTTAATGTTGCTTCTGCTGTATTATTTATACTTATCGCTGCTTTAATGTTGCTTCAGCTGTATTATTTATACTTATCGCTGCTTTAATGTTGCTTAAATGGCTTTTAGTAATTGCATAAAACTGATGAAAAGATAAATCTGCAATTGTAAACATGACAGTTTGTTCATGATGCTCTCTGTCATGTGACGATCGTATTCAGGACATCGTAAACAAGCGTAACCCCCGGCTCGTGCCGTATAATCTCCTGGACGAGAAAACCAAGAAGACGAACAGAGACACCGTGTGTGCAGCGGTTCGAACCTTGATCGGTTACGGCTACAACATCGAGCCTCCAGACCAGGAGAGCAGTGAGTACGGTTACAATCGAAGATTCTAAAATAAAAATGTGCAGTGATAGGAGAACTGCGTAGGAGAGTCGTGTCCATGTCCATGTCCACTCTGATCTGAAGTGCGTGACTCTTTTCAGGTGGCCATGTTGGTAATGGCGCTGGGAATAAGATCCGCGTGTTCAGGGCTGAGAAGTCGTACGCTGTGACTCAGGGAAAATGGTACTTTGAGTTTGAGGCAGTGACAGTGGGGGAGATGAGGGTCGGCTGGGCCAGACCAAACGTCCACGCTGATAAAGAGCTTGGCACAGACGACCTCGCCTACGTCTTTAATGGCTGCAAGGTATTCACATGCAATCTCTCATAATATTGTAATAAATTTTATACATGCTATAAATAATAATTGAATAATAATGTGACTTATTTATGTTGTTTTGTCCACCTGCGTGTCTGGGGTGCGGTGTCGCTTATCCACACACGTTATAGTAAGATGATATGATATAAAGATCGAGGCTTTGATAGTGATCATTGTGTTTGTGTGTGTATTTGTGTGTGTTCAGGGTCAGCGTTGGCATGTGGGAAGCGAGCCCTTCGGGCGTCAGTGGCAGCCGGGAGACGTCGTGGGCTGCATGATCGACCTCGCCGAGCTGAACATCATGTTCACGCTTAACGGAGAGATGCTGATCAGTGACTCCGGCTCTGAGATGGCTTTCAAAGACATTGAGATAGGAGAAGGTACAAGGCTTTATGATATGGCAGCTGCTCTGGTCAAGGACAGGGCTTCGGTTTATATTTAACGTGAGGTGGAATCCAGTTCAAACGTTGAGCTGAACTCAAGGGTATGGGACACAGCTTATGGAACACTTTTTATCACCAGAGAACTGAACTCAGTTACATTTGTTTACAGTGTTTTTCTCCATCGGAAATAATGCTGGTGTTGTGTGTTTGTGCTGTTTCCCCAGGTTTTATCCCTGTATGTAGTCTGGGCCTCTCTCAGGTGGGTCGGATCAACCTGGGCCAGAACGTCAGCAGCCTGCGGTATTTTACTATCTGCGGTCTGCAAGAAGGCTTCGAGCCCTTCGCCATAAACATGAAGAGAGACATCACCATGTGGTTCAGCAAAAGCCTGCCGCAGTTCATTCCTGTTCCTACTGACCACCCTCACATCGAGGTCCATAATTAACAGCATTATGATCAAAATGTTCGATTTCTGACACTGAGTCCTAATTAAAGCGTACTGTTCTTTTCTTCTCTCGCCGTTCACGCGCAGGTATCCCGTGTAGACGGCACAGTGGACAGCGCCCCCTGCCTCAAACTGACCCACAGGACGTTTGGCTCCCAGAATGCCAATACGGACCTGCTCTTCTTCAGACTGAGCATGCCCATCGAGTTCCACGAGTCGTTTAAGGTAGAGGCGGGGGCGACGCCGCTGACACGTGCCCTCACCATCCCGGAGGACGAGGCCCTGGAGGTTGACCCCAACTCTGAATATGAGCTGCTGAAGAAGAGCGCCACCCGCAGGGAGCAGGAGGAGAAAGAAAAGGAACCGTCGGTACCCAAAGAGCCTCCGGGCGCCAAGGAGGCGGAGAACGAGAAAGACACCACTACGGAGAAGAGCAAAAAAAGAGGGTCAGTTTAAAGGATTCATTCCGAAAAATGGCATAGAATTCACTCTCCAACATAACTGAGAACTGAAAGTAAGCTGCTAATGCTTCTGATTTACTGAATTACAGATTTTTCTCCAAAGCGAAGAAAGCTGCTTTCATCGCTCCTCCTCCTGTCGTTCCCACTGTCCCTCGCCTAATGGAGGACGTCGTCCCTGATGATCGAGACGACGTGGACATTATTTCCAATACAACTACAGTACGGGCAGCCATTTCTCAGATTCTGATTGATGACCCAATTATTTAGTTTAAAGGAGAATTAAATCTAGCAGCAGTACTCACTGTGTCAGACTGATGTTTTTAATAAACATAATGGTCCATTGGTTATGTCAATCATCTCAAATCGTGTGTATGTGTATCTGTGTGTGTGTGTGTGTGCGTCTGTAGCATTACTACTCAGTGCGTGTATTTGCGGGACAGGAGCCCGGTGGAGTGTGGGCAGGCTGGGTTACTCCTGATTACCACTATTATGACCTTCATTTCGACATCAGTAAAGTGAGAAACGTCACAGTCACTGTGGGTGATGATAAAGGAAACATACACCACAGGTTGGCCATCATTATCATCATCATTATCATCTTCCTCCCCAGATCAAATCTGAAAACTCTTTTCAATTCAGCTCTCCCATAATGCTTTGCTCCATGCATAATCCCTGTGTGTTTGTTTTGTTTTGTTTTTTTTTTGTTTGGATTCTGCCCTTTTTTTCTTCTTTCCCATCAGCATGAAGCGCAGTAACTGTTACATGGTGTGGGGCGGAGAGTTCAGCGGCTCGCAACAAACACGCATCACTCAGGAGGACTTTGTCATTGGCTGCCTGGTGGATCTGGACACGGGTCTCATGACATTCACGGCCAATGGGAAAGAGGTGAACACGTTCTACCAGGTGAGCAAGTGTTAATACTTCCCGCTCTTTGGGATTTTACGTTTTCCAGTGTGTACCTTTTTAATACCCCAAGTTGCACATTTTGGAAAGTCATAAATAAAACTTGGACAAACTCGTGGCTTCAAGTGGTCATGGAGTTCACTGAAGGTTTAATAGCGAAGTAAGGACAGGAGCAACACATCAGGCTGATATGTGAGAGATGCTATGTTGTAAACAAATGTGTCTAATATTTACCTGGGGCTCTGGAGGGTTTATGTGTTAACATTGAGATGGTGTGTTTCAGGTGGAGCCCAATACCAAACTTTTCCCAGCTGTTTTCTGTTTGCCGTCCAGCCAGAACATGCTGCAGGTGGAGCTCGGCAAGCTCAAGGTCTGTTATGTTGTGGACCAGTGTTAAATCTTGGCACCATACTTAGTTCAATGCTATCATGCAGAGAACAAACTCGGCTTAATTCACCAAATGTTATGTACCCTAACCCTAACCCATGTTAAAGTAAATAAAAAATCTGACACCTTCTCTATCCAGAATATCATGCCCATCTCGGCAGCCATGTTTCGCAGCGATCGGAGGAATCCGGTCCCACAGTGCCCTCCCCGCCTCGATGTCCAGATGCTGACCCCCGTGATCTGGAGCCGCATGCCAAACCGCTTCCTGTCCCCTCAGACGGGCCGCGTTAGTGAGAGACTTGGCTGGATGGTGCAGTGCACAGACCCGCTCACCATGATGGCACTACACATTCCAGAGGAGAACAGGTATATAACAGAATTTCATTCATTTAGACGTTAACGCCTGTACACTTCGACCACACTGTGGTGATTGTTGGCATCTCTTATCACTTGTAGGTGTATTGATATCCTGGAGCTTTCGGAGTGTACTGAGTTGCTGAAGTTTCACCACCACACGCTGAAGCTGTATGGCTCAGTGTGCGCTCTAGGAAACAACCGCGTGGCCCACGCCCTCTGCAGCCACGTGGACGAGTCTCAGCTCTTCTATGCTATAGAGAACTCGTACCTGCCCGGCCCGATCCGCAGCGGCTACTACGACCTGCTCATCTCCATGCATCTGGAGTCAGCCAAGAGGAACCGCCTCATGACTAACCGGGAGTTTATCGTGCCCATGACTGATGAGACACGCTCCATCACTCTGAGGGCTCACACACTCCCCGCCGTGGGATGCTCCACCTGCCTCAGACCCACACTGCAGTTCTCACACACCGGCTTCGTCGGTACCAATGCTGACCTGTACACACTCAGTCCTTTCATACCACTGCAGGTATGGAGAGATCTGATTAGCTGTAATCACTCCACTGCGGCATGAAATGCAATACCCGAGACATCTGATTGAACTAAATGACCACAGCCCTTCTTTTTCTCTCTAGACGCTGAAAGACCATGCCCTGAGCATGTTAACGGAGGCTGTGCAGGACGGAGGCCAGGCCATGCGTGACCCTGTAGGGGGCAGCGTGGAGTTCCACTTTGTTCCTATCCTCAAGCTGATCAGTACGCTGCTCATCATGGGTGTGTTTGAGGATGAGGACGTGAAACACATCCTCAAACTCATCGAGCCCACCGTGTTCCGAGAGGAGAAAGGCGGTCAAGCAGAGGAGGACAAGAGTGGAGAAGGAGCAGAGCAGCAGCTTGCTTCTAAAGAGGCAGGAGTGGAGGTGAAGGAAAAGGAGGAACGGGTGGATGGGTGGACTGAGGACGAAGGAATGGGAGAGGTGGAAGAAGAACTGGAAGATGACGAAGAGGAAGAGGAGGAAGACGAGACAGAGCAGGAAGATGAGGAAGAGCACCCTGCACCTGAGAAAGCTGACAAAGAGAAAGCAGAGCGTAGAGATGCGGAGCCACAGGCGGAACCAGAGGCCGGGCCTATAGAGGAGAGGGAGGAGCCTAAAGAGGAGGAGGAAGTTGGGGAGGGGCTATTGCATATGAAACTACCTGAGTCTGTAAAGTTGCAGGTATTTCTCTTTCATGTTTAGTTTTAAAGAATTTTATTTATTCACATGCAAGTGTTATACATTCACGTTAGCTTTCTAGTCTAATATTATTACTTTGTTTACCAAATTATGAAGAATTTCTCACTTTCCTCTCTTCTCCTCCTCCATTCCTCATTCTGTCCATCAAACTGTTTTTCTCTCACTCCACATTTATCAATATGAAAAAATTTTGCCAAAACGTGTAAAGTTATTCGATACTTAAAGTTACTCAAAAATTATTTAGAATTTAAGTTTATAATTATGGTTTATCATTATTTATTATTATTTTATTTAAGTTTATTATTTAGGTTTATAATTATGCAAATTGAATAATTATTGCATAATTATGAGCCAATTGTGTTATAATTATGCAATAATTATGCAGTTTGCATAATTATAAACCTAAATAATAAACCTAAATAAAATAACAATAAATGTTCGACACAATAACACTCCTCTGTCAGATCAGTAACTCCCAGAATTCCCAGTCAGACGATCAGGTCATCATGCAGCGAAACAGCAGCAGTGTTCACACTTATTTTCACTCGACACAATTTTCACATTTGTTGGTGAGCTAAACGTTGCGGTATTTAACAACCATGTCATGAATAATTCATGTTTCTCCCTCTCTCTTTCTTAGATGTGTACTCTGCTGCAGTATTTCTGTGACTGTGAGCTGCGTCACCGCGTTGAGGCCATTGTCGCTTTCTCTGATAGGTTTGTCACTCAGGTTCAGTCCAATCAGAAGCAGCGTTATAACCAACTCATGCAGGCCTTCACCATGACAGCTGCAGAGACAGCTCGCAAAACCAGAGAGTTCCGTTCACCACCACAAGAACAGGTACACTCATATACAGTACACACACATATTACCGGTACTTTTATACTGTGCATGGGTAGAGTAGTTATGAACTCTAAACCGACTGTGCCTGTGTTTGTAGGTGAACATGCTGATGAATTTTAAGAATTGTCCAGATGATGAGGACAGTTCTGTTCCTGAGGAAGTCCGTGCCGAACTTCAGATGTTTCACAATGACCTGCTGGCTCACTGCGGTCGGTCACTCAGTCTAACTCCCTCTCTGAGCCATTCTCTACTCCACTGAGCCAGGACATTTTAGAAACTCTTTCTTGTTCTTGGTCTCTTGTTCAGGTATACATGTTGAGGAAGAGGAGGAGGAAGAGCACATGGACACGTCTCTGCGTGGACGATTCTTCAGATTACTCGAAAAAGTGAAGAGACTACGGAGGAGAAAGCAGGAGACGGAGAAGGAGCCAGAGGAAGAGAAGAAACCCTGTGAGCACTGATTTGCATTGGATTTTGATTTGAATGTTGCTTTTATAACAACATTAATAACCATAATTAATTTTATTTATTGATAAATTTGTTGATTATTGTTGAAATTGTTGAAATTTTATTTGTTGATTTATTGCTGCCAGATTATAACTAAAACACTGACATTAAATTTAGTGTGTGTGTGTGTGTGTGTGTGGTGTTTCAGGCACTTTGCAGGAGTTGATCTCCCACACAATGATCCACTGGGCTCAGGAGTCGTTCATCCAGGACCCAGAGCTGGTGCGGCTCATGTTCAGCCTGCTGCACCGGCAGTACGATGCTCTGGGAGAGCTGATCCGCGCTCTACCCAAAGCCTACACCATCAACGCCGTGTCCATGCAGGACACTATGGAGCTACTCGAGTGTCTTAGCCAGATCCGCTCGCTTCTCATCGTCCAGATGGGCCCTGAGGAGGAGAGGCTCATGATCCAGAGCATCGGGTAAGAACACAAAAACAACAGGGAGTGTAGACTGCAGTGAAATGACGAGCTAAAAAATAACAAGTTAGGGTGTGTGTTTCCGTCTATATCAGGACACTTACTTTGGAAGCAGGTTGCTTTAAACGTTTTATTAATCTTGTTAGGAACTCTCCATTGTTCCACCATTCAAATAATAAGAATAAAGCACTTAATGTTCTTTAGTAAGTAAGTAAGGAGGAGAAAATGTAAATAAATAAATAAGTTTTCATTGTACTAAATTCCTGGGATATAAATCACACATGATTGTGCCCTGCGATGGACTGGCACCCTGTCCAGGGTGTACCCCGCCTTGTGCCCGATGCTTCCTGGGATAGGCTCCAGGTTCCCCGTCACCCTGAAAAAGGAGTAAGCGGTAGACGATGGATGGGTGGATGGATAAATCACACATTTTGTCCTTTCTGCAGAAATATAATGAGTAACAGGGTGTTCTACCAGCATCCCAATCTGATGAGAGCGCTGGGCATGCACGAGACCGTCATGGAGGTCATGGTCAACGTACTCGGGGGCGGAGACTCAAAGGTGAAACCTATTTGGGATCTGTCAGCTTTAAACACCAATAAAGCACAGATTTAAGAGCTGATCTTAAAGCTGTGGAACCCAAATACCGGACTGCAATATTTTTTATTTTTCTTGTTTTCATCAGGAGATCCGTTTCCCACGCATGGTGACCAACTGCTGTCGTTTCCTGTGTTATTTCTGCCGAATCAGCCGCCAGAATCAGCGCTCCATGTTCGACCACTTGAGTTACCTGCTGCAGAACAGCGGCATCGGCTTGGGTAGGATAATCATGCCGTACCGTGTACTCTTTAACCATACATTTTTTCAAAAACTTTTTACTAATGGCGTGATGATGCTGTTTCAGGGATGCGAGGCTCTACACCTCTTGATGTCGCTGCAGCGTCCTGTATCGATAACAACGAGCTGGCGCTGGCTCTTCAGGAGCAGGACCTGGAGAAGGTGATCATTTATGAACACTGAAGTCCAATTTCTGTCAGTTTAGTTCAGGGGTCGGGAACCTACGGCTCGGGAGCCATATACGGCGCTTTCAGTGATCGACGGCAGGAAAATAAATAAATAAAAGCAATCATGAAATCTAGTGAGTCGATTCAATTAAAACTCTTCATATTTTAAAATATTACACAATGCCTCTTGGTCATGTATACACTAACCAATCGTGATGCAGCACAACAAGCTCAAATTTCATTGGACGATGTGGAGCAGAGCAGTATTTTCCCGGTTTGATAAATTTAATTTCAGTTTTTTTTTTAACTAAGGTGATGTTGTTCTTTGTGTATCGTTATTTGAGTAACATTCGTTCCAGTCCAAACGTACAGATGAATTTGCAGATTTGGAAATTGCATTAATGGCAAGAAGTGTTCAATTTACTCTATTTGATGACACTATACAATCTGGTTAAATGAAGTCCAACTGCCACCTACAGGCCTATTAGGGGAAGTGCAGGCTGTTTCAGTAGGTCAAGAACATGCAAATGGCATTTATTACATTACCACTTTTTATAATTATGCAATAATAGTAAATATAATCAGAAGAAGACTTAATAAAAATGTCAAAAAGTATGTTAACTTTCCTCTGGCTCTTTTTTTTTGGCTCTTGCAGTTGAAAAGGTTCCTGATCTCTGGTTTAGTTAATAATGAATCTGAAATCTGATTTAAATATTTAGTTTGCACACCTTTCCTTTACTGTCTATTTACAGGCTTGTGACTCCAACTAAAGTACATATTATTCCATACTCATATTTCCATTCTTCTTTTCTGCTATAGCAATCCTTCTGCTGTATATCTGAGTGTGATGATGTTGCTCTTGTGTAGGTGGTAAAGTATTTGGCCGGTTGCGGGCTGCAGAGTTGCCCCATGCTCTTGTCGAAAGGATACCCTGATATTGGCTGGAACCCATGCGGTGGAGAAAAATACCTCGACTTCCTCCGATTCGCCGTCTTTGTTAATGGTGTGTATGAATGGTTGTTGCGTCTCTGCTGTGAGGGATACATTCTGGGTCAGGCACGAAGATAACAGCAAAATCTATAGAGGTTTGTGGGAGACGTATTGGGAGGAAAGGTGACTGATGCAGGAGAACGGAGATATGGCTTGTGAAATCAAACAGCTTTAGGGACCAAAATGGTTTCTGGGAAGATCTAAGCATAGCTAAGGTCCACAAGTTTGATCCTCTGTCTTTACTCATTATTGCCTTCAAACTGTACAGTGCACACCCATCATCATTTGGACAGTGCATTGTGGGGAATTATATGTGTAAGCTTTGTGTTTTTGTCTATGCAGGAGAGAGCGTGGAGGAGAATGCCAACGTGGTGGTGCGTCTCCTGATCAGACGTCCCGAGTGTTTCGGCCCTGCGCTCAGAGGAGAGGGCGGTAATGGCCTTTTGGCCGCCATTGAAGAAGCCATTAAGATCTCTGAGGACCCGGCCAGAGACGGCCCTACTGTCAAAAAGGACAGACGCTTCCCTATGTATGCATCTTTTTCTTTCTTGTCAAATACACCTGATGTATAATCACTACATTTTATATTTCAGTGACTCAGTTGCTTAAAGCCCGGACACGCAGCACAGTTTGTTCTACGCACCGTTGGTGTGGATTGTTGTAGTGTTCAGTGATCTGTTTAGAGTTTACAGTGGTGTGAAAAAGTGTTTGCCCCCTTCCTCATTTCCTGTTCCTTTGCATGTTTGTCACACTTAAGTGTTTCGGAACATCAAACCAATTTAAACAATAGTCAAGGACAACACA
>JAFFST010054647.1:4609-15217 GCA_022414735.1 Noturus placidus | reverse complement strand
CCGCAGCTATAGATCTCTGCAGGTCATCCAGAGTGATCATGGGCCTCTTGGCTGCATCTCTGATCAGTCTTCTCCTTGTATGAGCTGAAAGTTTAAAGGGACGGCCGGGTCTTGGTAGATTTGCAGTGGTCTGATACTCCTTCCATTTCAATATTATCGCTTGCACAGTGCTCCTTGGGATGTTTAAAGCTTGGGAAATCTTTCTGTATCCAAATCCGGCTTTTCACAATAGTATCTCGGACCTGCCTGGTGTGTTCCTTGTTCTTCATGATGCTCTCTATGCATTAAACGGACCTCTGAGACTATCACAGAGCAGGTGCATTTATACGGAGACTTGATTACACACAGGTGGATTCTATTTATCAACATTAGACATTTAGGTCAACATTGGATCATTCAGAGATCCTCACTGAACTTCCGGAGAGAGTTTGCTGCACTGAAAGTAAAGGGGCTGAATAATTTTGCACGCCCAATTTTTCAGTTTTTTATTTGTTGAAAAAGTTTGAAATATCCAATAAATTTTGTTCCACTTCATGATTGTGTCCCACCTGTTGTTGATTCTTCACAAAAAAATTACAGTTTTATATCTTTATGTTTGAGGCCTGAAATGTGGCAAAAGGTCAAACAGTTCAAGGGGGCCGAATACTTTCGCAAGGCACTGTACATACATACACACACATTTACACACACACACACATACACACACACATACATACACACACACACACACACACACACACACAAAAGAAGGTTTGGTTATGTCATCTCACACAATGTGGTGTCTGTGTGGTTTGTGACTGGCGTAAAGCACAAAATCCTCACAAGTCTCTCTCCCGCTCTCTCTCTTTCTCTCTCCCCATCTTGCTGTGTGTTGATGCAAGAGCTGAGTCTCACCTGACAGAAAACACACACACACACACACAATAACCAGGTAAAAAAAGAGATTGTATCTCATTACTTATTTCAGCCAGTCTCCCTCTCTCTCTCTCTCTCTCTCTCTCTCTCTCTCTCGCTGAAGAGAGAGTCAGTGGCCTGACTTTCTTTCCTTTATTCTGTTTTTTTTATTTTCCAACAAAAATGTCTGTCATTTTTCCAGCTCTTCCAGGTTGAAGCTGATGTCCTGAACTGATGATTATACTCCTATAAAACGTCAAGATAAAGAATAAACAGGGCTGACGTCAGACGTCCATCGTGCTTGGTGGAGAAAACCTTTGATGGTGCGATGTAAATTTAGCCCATTTGGTTGTTAATACTTAATACTCCATATGTTTACTAGTTTATCTTCTTTTTCCCGCCTCCTTCTTTCTAGTTTTCGTCTCAAGCGTCCAGTGTTTGAGTTCATGAGGTTAAAGTTCATTGACATGAATGTGGTTCAGTGACCAGAAACAGATTCTTTTAGTGCCTTCAGACTGAAGTGAACAATCTTCTGCTTCTTCACCAGGGAGATTTTTATTCACATTCAGTCTGTTTTAGACATCAATCACCGTTTAAATCATACTTTTACATCTAGAACTTCATTCCCTAAAGAATGTGACCGTATCTGATTAATGTGGTGATGAAAATGAGCAGATGATGATATCAGATTTGGTCGTGGTGGAGAAAAACTGCAGCACTGAGTCTGATATGATGTTATTTCATGAATAACGGCATGCTTTTCTAACAGATTAGCTTATCCTGGTTCTGTAACTACTGCAGACTTGAAAGAGGAAAATAAAGACATTTCCAAAGAAAACCATCAGACATCAGGGTGCGCTTTTTAAAGCACTGCTTAACTTGTTCCTGGTCTGATGTTACTGGCAGAAAGAAGCTGCTTATGACGAGAAATAAAAATATCCAGATGGATGCAGTGCAAAATGTGAAAGAAGGATGGAGAATGAGACGAAGCCTAGCATAATAATAACTGTAGATTTATTTAAAGAAACAGCAGGGCGGCGCCGTGGCACAATGGGTAACACTCCAGGGTTTGATCCTGAGCTCGTTTTGCTGTCTGTGCTGAGTCCCATATGTTCTCCCCATCTCAGAGTAGGTTTCCTCTGTGTTTACTAATTTCCTCCAACCGTCTAAAAACACGCAGGTAGATGGACTGGCTATGTTCTACTGGTAATTACTGTTAATCTAAAACATCAGCACCACTCTCAACTCACTCACGTAATGATTCTGAAAGGCCGGAAATCTTTATTAAACAAAATACTAAGAATGTAACAAAGGCAGGAGAAGAACCCTAGCACGAACAAAACCAGAACTGAGAGCAGAACAAGGATATGGTAATGAAGAAGAACACAAGACAGGTTCTTTTGTCTAGAAGAGCCAAAAGTCTAAACAGATCACAAGTCACCTGTTTAGTTCTTAAACCGCAGCCGTGGTCACCACTCAGACATGATAAACAATCCCAATCTAGATTATAATTAAATCTACTAAATCTCATACTTGACAACGTGACACTTGACAAGTCTCGGAGATAGCATTTGCTAGCCTTCGCCCTCCCCGGTTGGTAGATGTGACGTGATAGGTTGGAGTTACCTAGTGAGTGGGAACTGGCCAAGAACAAAACAGGGAGAAAATGGAGAAAAAGCCGGAAAAAAAGAACTTAATCGTGATCCTCAGTCTAGGTTTTAAGACAGAAGTGCTGATTTAGAGATAATTCCAGACTAGACTTCGGGAGCTGATGAAGAATTGTAGCTGTGTTCAGCTGGAATGTCCTTAATCATCATTCTCAAACATCTGTCTAACATCAAAGTAGAGTAACTATGGACTAGATAGACCTCCAATCTCGTTTTACAGCAACAATCTCAGACCCTCTTTTATAGATTAGATCATGGTTCTGATTCAGAACAGATTAGCCTTCTTGAATATCAGCACATTTTGATCAGAAGCTCACCCTGCACTGACGACTACTCCTGCTCCAGATGGAGCATCATTCCAGAGCTGTATCATCACTGTTAGTTTTACACCATAAACTCTAGGAGATCCATTCTGGTCTACGCTCAGTCCTGGAGAGTTCAGAGCTGTCCTGATTTTAGATAAGATTTGCAGTCCAGAGAAGATGTTCTCGTATAGAACAGTAGCTGAGATCATGGCTCTGGGATCTCCATCCATTTATAATCACAACACTAATAATTTGTGTGTGTTTTCAGGAGCTCCTGAAGGATCCTCTGTACATCGGATTGAGACACAAGCGTGTTCGAGGCGAGGCTTATGATGAACTGCTGGATGAGTTTATGAAGGCTGTAACTGACAGGTACAGAGAGAACACTTCCTCACGAGCTCTAACGCTAATCTGGATTTAATCCTCTCATCATTAGACAGAATAAATCTCAGTGTTTTAATGAAATATACCGAAAGCTGATCTATTGAACTTTCCATTCTGTGGGTCTGTCTGTCTATCTGTCTGTCTCTCTCTCTCTCCCTCCCTCTCTCTCTCTCTCTCTCTCTCTCTCTCTCTCTCTCTCTCTCTGTCTCTCTCTCACTCTCTCTCACCTTCTCTCACTCTCACTCTGTGTTATCACTATAATGGATGTTGTATGTGCATAGTTGAGCGGTTGCGTTGCAGGAATGTAACCTCTATGTTTGTGTGTGACTGAGTGTGTGTGTGCCTGAGTGTGTGTGTGTATGTGTGACTGAGTGTGTGTGTGCCTGAGTGTGTGTGTGTGACTGTGTGACTGTGTGACTGTGTGTGTGTGAGACTGAGTGTGTGTGTGTGTGTGTGTGTGTGCCCTTCTCTGAACCCTCAGTGTATGATAGCTCTCCAGTACAGAAGCCACGGCTCTATAATAACTGGGTTTGATAAATGATAAAGAGTGGTGGTGTTTTTCCCAGAAAGAGCCGAATCGGTGGAAAATAAGATGATTAGGGGTTGGAGGATTATGCAGAGGAGTGATTACAGTGTTGTGATTTTTAATAAAACCTAACTTAACATTTTTACTGCATGAGATGAGAGACTTAAAGCCGCACGGTATGATCAGACGGACTCGGTCAGGGGTCAGACGTGAAACTGGAAGAACAGTTTTTTTATTAAACCTATGAATTTAATTTTCATGTATAGGTGCAATCCTGTCTTTTTTCATCTATTCTGTTTATTTTATTTATCTATTTATTTATTTATTTATATTCTTTTTTAATATATTCACGTTTGTTAAGGGAAATCGGTGTGTGCCCCCTCCAGTTGTACACTTGGTTGTGCCCAGACTCAACTCAAGTTCGGTGATGTATTTTAGCAGCTCAGTCTGTAAGAAATGGAGACAGCAGCTTTTTTTCAGACAGTAAGTAACTAGACGCTTTAATATATAGGCTAATGTCAGTTCCAGTTCTTGATCATTAACGGTACATTCACGTGCACATCCTCCCGCCGAGTTCACTGTGAACACTCACGTTCTGACAGACTGTTATAAATGCGAGTGAAAGTGAGGAACGTTTGGTGGGGGGGGGGGGGGGGGGGGGGTTCTAGCGCTTGGACCCCCCAATGTCCATACCATGGTTACTCCCTTGCATAGGGATATGACAAAAATGGCCCCAAAAGCCTCTCCCGACGTAAATGTAACTCCTTAAGAATTAATCCATCCTCTTCATCAACAGGATGTCCATAAAAGGACATGCCATTTTATTCCCTTTGATGCTCTCTGCGTGACTGAAATGTGCGCAATGAATGAATATACCTAAAGATCAGTGAGGTGTTTAAACGCCGCTTCCTCTTTAAAAAAAGGGGAGGAGACCTAAAGAAACTCTGGGTTTACCGAAGAAAACCTGCTCCCGACCAGGTTAGGTTCACAGAGTAAGTTGCCATGGTAACTGAGTCTGAGTATAAGTTACCTCTCTTTCAGAAACGGGCTTGACTTACTCTGCTTTCTCGGGATTAACATAGCTCCCATTCTGAAACGGAAAACCCAGAGTTTCCCTCATTTCAGGGTTAACATGCTCAGAGTTTTCACTTAACCTCCTTTCTAAAACGGGCCCCAGGGCTCTGTCTGAACCTAGAAAACTTCTGAGATGTGATGGAGATCCTATTATAAAATCTTATGCACTGTCACAGCGCCCCCTGATGGCTTAGGGGTTCTCTCTCATTCTCTTGTTATTATTATTATCCATCCATCCATCCTCTACTGCTTACTCCTTTCTCCAGGGTCACGGGGAACCTGGAGCCTATCCCAGGAACCATCGGGCACAAGGCGGGGCACACCCTGGACAGGGTGCCAGTCCATCGCAGGGCACAATTATTATTATTATTATTATTATTATTATTATTATTATTATATGTTTATGAAACAGTGACTCTATTAATCTAATTTATGTAAAACACCTATCCACTACCCCATGGACAAGTGAAAAGCTAGCTCAATTCTTTGGGAAATCTTCTGATCTGGCAACTCTGATTAGAACGGTGCATGATATAAAAGAGACACAGCACTACAGGATGTGTTTATTAGATGATGCCCCTGGCAAGATTTACAAATATATAAATGTGTGCAATAGTTTAGGGTGCAATTCATGTTGGTTTGTGCTGATTGTGTGTGTGTGTGTGTGTGTGCAGGTACGGGAGGAACTGTCTGATCCAGTTTGAGGATTTTGCCAACGTTAACGCTTTCCGCCTTCTGCACAAATACCGCAACCAATATCTCACCTTTAACGATGATATACAAGGTACTGGAACACACACACACACACACACACACACACAGTTACACACACTGTTACACACTCTGTCACTGACACACACACATTGGTCTCGATGCAGGTACAGCAGCAGTTGCAGTAGCTGGACTTCTCGCTGCACTTCACATTACTAAGAGCAGGATGTCGGATCATACAATTGTGTTCCAGGGTGCAGGGGAGGTCAGTGTGCTGATTGTCCTCATTGTAAATGCTGAAGTTTCGGGAAACACATCTGCTTTAACGTCCTGTTGGAAATATCACAAGGACGAGTTTTTGCTCATGTTATTTAAACAGAATTAAATTTGTGTTATCATGTGAAAACAGGGTTTAATAGATGTGTGTGTGTGTGTGTGTGTGTGTGTTTGTAGGCTGCGATGGGCATCGCTGAGCTCATCATCATGGCCATGGAGAAAGAAGGGCTTCCACATGCCGAGTGTGTGAGGAAGATTTGGATGGTTGACTCAAAGGGTCTCATCGTTCAGGTGAAAAGTGTTAATGATCTGTTCTGTAATATCACATCAGATTCTTCACTGATGACGATGAGCTGAAGATGTGTGTGTGTGTGTGTGTGTGTGTGTGTGTGTGTGTGTGTGTGTTTTGTGTCTCAGGGTCGAGATCATTTGACTCCAGAGAAGCAGAGATTTGCTCATGAACACGCTCGGATGAAGAGTTTAGAGGAGGTTGTTGAGACCTTGAAGCCCACTGCTATCATCGGTACTCATATCACTGTTTTAGCACATCGTTCTTTTATTTTGTTACAGAGGACCAGCACAGTAGGATAAAAGCCAGTTACAGCACAAAGACCTCGAATGTGCACTCAGACTTTTCTTTAATGAGGAATGATCACCCATACTGTAACGGCGTTCAGGGTCTGGACAGCTTCCTGTTCTAAACCATTTAAACCCTGATTTTATACGGTTTCTGTAAAAGATGAGATCCTCATTTCAGAACACTATGGTGTGGGACACTAACTCTCCTCTGGGATAATGAGACGCAGAAGTAGGAATTAATTAGAGTCCATCTGTTGCTATTTGAGTTGATTGGACATTTTGGAAAAGTACACACCCGGGTCTGTTAGGGCCCACGAATAAATAAATAAACTAAATGTTTAGTTGTAATGTTGCTGTGAATTGACTATGGGAATATTACATCACTTCCTGTCCTGGTTGATAGGGGTGGCGGCCGTAACTGGAGCCTTTACAGAGCGCATCATTAATAACATGGCTGTCTTTAACGAGAGGCCCATCATCTTCGCTCTGAGTAACCCGACGAGTAAAGCGGAGTGTACGGCCGAGCAGTGTTACACACTCACACAGGTAACACTGCAGTGTCTGTGTGTGTGTGTGTGTGTGTGTGTGTGTGTGTGTGTGTGTGTGTGTGATAGCACTGCTGTTATTATAAACATGCCAATTAATTAAATCGATTCAATTGTTAACTGCAGTTGTGTGTGTGCGCGTGTGTTAGGGGCGGGGCATATTCGCCAGTGGGAGCCCATTTGACCCCGTGACCCTGGCAGATGGGCGGAGATTTTTCCCGGGTCAGGGTAATAACGCGTATGTGTTCCCGGGCGTGTCTCTCGGTGTGGTGTCCTGCAGCATGTCTCACATCCCTGAGCAGATATTCCTCATCACAGCTGAGGTGATACACATGTCTCTCTCTCTCTCTCTCTCTCTCTCTCATATTCTCTCTCTCACACACATATTCTCTCAGTCTGTCTCTCTCTCTCTCATATTCTCTCTCTCTCACACATATTCTCTCACTCTGTCTCTCTCTCATATTCTCTCTCTCTCACACATATTCTCTCACTCTGTCTCTCTCTCATATTCTCTCTCTCTCACACATATTCTCTCTCTCACACATTCTCTCACTCTGTCTATCTCTCTCGCATATTCTCTCTCTCTCTCGCATATTCTCTCACTCTCTCACTCTCTGTCTCGCATATTCTCTCTCTCTCTCACACATATCCTCTCACTCTGTCTCTCTCTCTCATATTCTCTCTCACACACATATTCTCTCACTCTGTCTCTCTCTCTCTCTCGCATATTCTCTCTCTCTCTCGCATATTCTGTCTCTCTCTCTCTCTCTCCCTCATATTCTCCCACTGTCTCTCTCTCTCTTGCATATTCTCTCTCTCTCACACATATTCTCTCATTCTGTCTCTCTCTCTCTCACACATATTCTCTCACTCTGTCTCTCTCTCTCGCATATTCTCTCACTCTGTCTCTCTCTCTCGCATATTCTCTCTCTCACATTCTCTCACTCTCTCTCACTCTCTGTCTCGCATATTCTCTCTCTCACACATATTCTCTCACTCTGTCTCTCTCTCTCTCTCATATTCTCTCTCTCTCACACATATTCTCTCACTCTGTCTCTCTCTCTCTCTCGCATATTCTCTCTCTCTCTCGCATATTCTGTCTCTCTCTCTCTCCCTCATATTCTCCCACTGTCTCTCTCTCTCTCTTGCATATTCTCTCTCTCTCACACATATTCTCTCATTCTGTCTCTCTCTCTCTCTCACACATATTCTCTCACTCTGTCTCTCTCTCTCGCATATTCTCTCACTCTGTCTCTCTCTCGCATATTCTCTCTCTCTCACTCTCTCGCATATTCTCTCTCTCGCATATTCTGTCTCTCTCTCACATTCTCTCACTCTCTCTCATTCTCTGTCTCGCATATTCTCTCTCTCACACATATTCTCTCACTCTGTCTCTCTCTCTCTCTCTCATATTCTCTCTCTCTCACACATATTCTCTCACTCTGTCTCTCTCTCTCATATTCTCTCTCTCACACATATTCTCTCACTCTGTCTCTCACTCTCTCGCATATTCTCTCTCTCGCATATTCTGTCTCTCTCTCTCTCTCTCCCTCATATTCTCCCACTGTCTCTCTCTCTCTCGCATATTCTCTCACTCTCTCACACATATTCTCTCACTCTGTCTCTCTCTCATATTCTCTCTCTCACACATATTCTCTCATTCTGTCTCTCTCTCTCACACATATTCTCTCACTCTGTCTCTCTCACACATATTCTCTCACTCTGTCTCTCTCTCTCTCGCATATTCTCTCTCTCTCACATATTCTCTCACTCTGTCTCTCTCTCTCTCGCATATTCTCTCACTCTGTCTATCTCTCTCGCATATTCTCTCTCACTCTCTCACATATTCTCTCTCTCTCGCATATTCTGTCTCTCTCTCTCTCTCTCCCTCATATTCTCCCACTCTGTCTCTCTCTCGCATATTCTCTCTCTCCCTCTCTCTCTCGCTTATTCTCTCTCTCTCACATGTTCTCTCACTGTCTCTCTCTCTCTCCCATATTCTCTCACTCACTCTCTTGCATATTCTCTCTCTCTCTCTCCCACACATTCTTTCATTCTCTCTCTATCGCATATTCTCTCTCTCTCTCTCACACATATTCTCTCACTTCCTCTCTCGCATATTCTCTCACTCTCTCTCTCTCCCGCACATTCTTTCATTCTCTCTCTCGCATATTCTCTCTCCCTCTCACATATTCTCTCACTTCCTCTCTCTCTCTCATATTCTCTCTCTCTCACATATTCTCTCACTCTGTCTCTCTCTCTCTCGCATATTCTCTCTCTCTCTCTCACACATATTCTCTCACTTCCTCTCTCGCATATTCTCTCACTCTCTCTCTCCCGCATATTCTTTCATTCTCTCTCTCACATATTCTCTCACTCTCTCTCTCGCATATTCTCTCTCTCTCTCACATATTCTCTCACTCTGACTCTCTCTCTCTCTCTCACACATATTCTCTCACTCTGTCTCTCTCTCTCACATATTCTCTCACTCTCTCTCACATATTCTCTCACTCTGTCTCTCTCTCTCTCACACATATTCTCTCACTCTCTCTCTCACACATATTCTCTCTTACATATTCTCTCACTCTGTCTCTCTCAAATATTCTCTCTCTCTCACATATTCTCTCACTCTGACTCTCTCTCTCACACATATTCTCTCACTCTGTCTCTCTCTCTCGCATATTCTCTCTCACATATTCTCTCACTCTGTCTCTCTCTCTCATATTCTCTCTCTCTCACACATATTCTCTCACTCTGTCTCTCTCTCATATTCTCTCTCTCTCACACATATTCTCTCTCTCTCACATATTCTCTCACTGTCTCTCTCTCACATATTCTCTCACTCTGTCTCTCTCTCTCTTGCATATTTTCTCACTCTGTCTCTCGCATATTCTCTCACTCTCTCTCACATATTCTCTCACTCTCTCTCTCGCATATTCTCTCTCTCTCTCACATATTCTCTCACCCTCTCTCTCTCTCTCTTGCATATTCTCTCACCCTCTCTCTCTCTCTCTCTCTCTCGCATATTCTCTCACTCTCTCTCACATATTCTCTCACTCTGTCTCTCTCTCTCGCATATTCTCTCACATATTCTCTCACTCTGTCTCTCTCTCACATATTCTCTCTCTCGCTCTCTCTCTCTCATACATATTCTCTCACGCTGTCTCTCTCTCTCTCTCTCTCTCTCTCTCTCTCTCGCATATTCTCTCACTCTTTCACATATTCTCTCACTCTCTCTCTCACATATTCTCTCACTCTCTCTCACATATTCTCTCACTCTCTCTCACATATTCTCTCACTCTGTCTCTCTCTCATATTCTCTCTCTCTCACACATATTCTCTCACTCTGTCTCTCTCTCATATTCTCTCTCTCACACACATATTCTCTCACTCTGTCTCTCTCTCTCATATTCTCTCTCTCTCACATATTCTCTCACCCTCTCTCTCTCTCTCTTGCATATTCTCTCACCCTCTCTCTCTCTCTCTCTCTCGCATATTCTCTCACTCTCTCTCACATATTCTCTCACTCTGTCTCTCTCTCTCTCTCTCTCATATTCTCTCTCTCTCTCACACATATTCTCTCACTTCCTCTCTCGCATATTCTCTCACTCTCTCTCTCTCCCGCACATTCTTTCATTCTCTCTCTC